>JAXIVJ010000130.1:228421-268421 GCA_036785665.1 Chirona hameri | reverse complement strand
ATGGTTATCTTATTAGTATCATATGTTGCTGATGGTAATGGTTATCTTATTGGTATCATATATAGCTGATGGATAACCTTATTGTTATATTCTAACCTATTATGGATAGGTGGTTAGATTACTGTTAATCTATGTAATTAAGGCGCCATATATTATTGATTTAACTCACCGTTGACTGGCGTCTCAGCCGAAAGTGTGAAAAGCCGTGAAAGTGCTGTGTGACTGAGGGAAAATATTGCTCCTCAGTCGAGCGCGTATACTGTGTCTTAAATGTTTTGAAACTCCAAGAAAATAGTTTTGTACCAAAAGTGGCTTGGTATTTGACGTTCTTTGAGTATGCATAAAGCCTATATTTTTACGGCATATTTTAAGTTTAACTTAGTTTCATCAACTCGAAGATAGTGACGTCCCTGAATTTTCAATATCATAAAGAAATTCTCGAAATTTGTATCAGTTTGAAATACTTCTTTATAAATATAGTCCGAATCTTTTGAGTGGACAGAATTCAGAGGTCACGTCCCGCGCTAAACAGAGCTTATTGTTCAGCCCCTGATCTCACCATCAGACCTCACAATTCCTGGTAACCGGCGGGATTTAGAAGCGATTTTTACGTGCCCGAACATACATGGACACGGTCCGCCCGCCCTCTGGCGTCACCTGACCTTGAACGCGACTGCTGCCACCGGCCGCAGGCCATCCCAATCGGGTAAATGGCGAACGTCGAAGTGACTCAAACCCTGCCTGTCACACCGAGTGAGCCCTGCAGCCCAGCGCTCTCCCGTCTGAGCTACATGGGTTCATGCTGGTGAATGCTGGTTAAACTTGGGAGCCTGACAGCTTTATTGGTTTCTGATCTTATTGTTTCTGAACAACAGCACCTATTGAAAATGCTCGTTAGGAGGAGGACAATATTGGCCCGCCAGTCAATGCAGGGGTTAGGTGTTAGGTGTCATAAGAGGTGTAAGTGTCATAAGAGATATAAGTTAGCTGTGACCTCTGCACCAATGCTTTTCACTAATGATGATGCTTTGTGTTATGAATATCTTCGCAACTGTCTGTCGCTAAGGAAATGCATGGCGGCTGGTTAATAAGCAAAGTTATAAATCTGGATGAACGAAAAAATCACCGTTAACTACTGTTGATTTGCCTGATGTATGTTGTATAGTAGTACCATACAAATTAAAAATAGCGTGATCGGTAACGTATCAAAATATAACGTAACGCAATTCGGTAGCGTAGCTTTGGCCCAAAAACCAAACGTAGCGTAGCGCAATTGCGTAGCGTAGCGAGTAAGGTAGGTCATCGCTGCTGACCAGACCAGACCCTTTACACAGGCCATCACTGCTGACCAGACCAGACCCTTTACGCAGGCCATCACTGCTGACCAGACCAGACCCTTTACGCAGGCCATCACTGCTGACCAGACCAGACCCTTTACGCAGGCCATCACTGCTGACCAGACCAGACCCTTTACACAGGCCATCACTGCTGACCAGACCAGACCCTTTACACAGGCCATCACTGCTGACCAGACCAGACCCTTTACGCAGGCCATCACTGCTGACCAGACCAGACCCTTTACACAGGCCATCACTGCTGACCAGACCAGACCCTTTACACAGACCATCACTGCTGACCAGACCAGACCCTTTACACAGGCCATCACTGCTGACCAGACCAGACCCTTTACACAGGCCATCACTGCTGACCAGACCCTTTACACAGCTCGGTATAACTCAACAGCTATAGCTCAATATAGCTCAACAACAGCAGCAACAGCTAAACAACACAGTTCAGCTCACCACACAGCAGATACACAGACACAGATAGCAGCACTTCTGAATGGATACTGCCATACACCGTGACCTGCCATACCTGCCATACCGTGACCTGCCATACCAAACTGCCATACCGTGACCTGCCATACCGTGACCTGCCATGCCTTGACCTGCCATACCATACCTGCCATACCGTGACCTGCCATACCGTGACCTGCCATACCATACCTGCCATACCGTGAGCACACCGTACACTGAGACGTGCACCCGGCACCGAGAGACTGAGCACTGAGAGTTCACAAACATGCACCCGGCGGCACCGACCGTGCACCCGGCACCGAGAGACTGAGCACTGAGAGTTCACAAACACGCACCCGGCGGCACCGACCGCGCTCCAGTGACGCAGCAAACCGGCCCGGTACTCCCCTCAGCGTGCCACCAACGGCAAGCTTTCAAAAAATGGCACATCATGCGACAACTGACAACGGTGTTTTCGAACGTGCACCTTGTCATTGTGAATCACCCATTTCTGTGTTGACGGAAACAGGGAGGAAAATGAGCACCTGTTACCACAAAAATAGTTTAAACTATTTCAGAATATTCAAGCTATTAATGCATGCGATCGTTTCCTGCAACCGGCGTTGTATAACTAAATACGTCATTAACTCGTATATCATGGTCATAGGCGTAGGAACGGGGGGAGGGGTCCGTGGGGCCATGCCCCCCCCCACACACTTTTCAGGCTGGGGGGGGGGGGGGGCAGCAATGTGAATTGCCCCCCCCCCCCACACACACACACACACTTTTGAACATTTCTCCTTCATTCACTGATATTGGTTCGATATGAATGCTTTAAAGTTGCGAAAATAATGATGAATTCGCAACCCCGCAATACCAATAAGTCATAACCCATAAGCGTAAGAACCAGGGGCCCGGGGAGGCCAAGGCCCCGATTTTTAGGCTGGGATCCTGGGATTTTTAATTCTTCAATCACTGATATTGGTTCGATATGAATCGATATGAATGCCATAAAGTTGGCAGAATAATTATTAATTCACAACTTCACAATCATAGGCGTAGGAATAGGGGCTAGGGGCCACATGGGCTCCCACTTTGAGGCTGGGGGGGGGGGGGGCAGTAATGATAACTGCGCTCCCCCCCCCGGCCCCCACACACATTTTTGAGCGATTTATCCCTAATCGATCACTGATATTGGTTTGCGATGAATGCCTTAAAGCTGGGGAATAACGATGAATTAATAACCCCGCAATGCCATAACCCATTAGCATACCTAAGAACCATAATCATACCTAAGAAAGGGGGGGGGGGCAGGGCCACACGTTTAGGTCGAGGGAGCCAACAATGTTAACTGCACCCCCACTTTTGAGCAATTGCTCCCTCTTCGATCGCTGCTGTTGGTTCGGTATAGGTGCCTTAACCCTCGCCCTGGTGTGGAGGGGGTCATTCCCCCCCCCCCCCCCCGAGGTGTTTCGAGAATAGTGGGAAAACGGCGGGGAATAGCGCCGCCAAATTTGGCACAGCTGTTTGGGCATCAATTACACATAATATTTACGATTACATAATTGCATTTCATAAACACAGAATCGCAGATTTAGTATAGATTGCGAGAAGTGGCGCAAATTTCGAAAGTGGCGCACATTGTTATGACATGGTGTGCTTCGAAAGAAGAAAATAATTGAATTTTAAAAGTTCGGAACTTATGATAAAATAATTATTTATAAAGTTAAGAAATACAAATGCAATTACTTTCTAATCGTTGCTTACACAACTAGCATGATATTCTCCGTGTGGAAGTATTCGTTTGCTGGTCCAGTAACGCTGCTTTTAACACATGCTTCTTTATGAAGCTATTTGACATAGCGCTGAATTTTTCGACACAGCGCTGAATGGCAGGACAAAACATCAATTATATTCGGAAGGAGAAGCTTTACAACCAGAGTATGCTGGATAGATGTAGGAACGTCACGAAAAGTGTGTGTGTGTAGGGGGGGGGGGGGGGCAGTGAAACTTTGATCTCGTTGAGAGAAACCCAACCCCCTATGGAATATTTCTTTGCAGATTTGGGCTCTTCTCGTCGGGGCTCTTTTGCAAGATTTTTTCCCCTCTCAACAAGCAAAATACAATATTTTAGAGGGGAAAATGACAAAAAATAGGGGCTATGTCCCCCCCCCCTGTTCCTATGTCTATGGTATACTGTAAGTGATTTCCGCTGTTTTTTTTATGTTTTTTTTCTCGGAAGGGCTCCTTCTTATGATTTCATAGAAGACCAACATTATATGTTTGCCCACAAGCCAGCGAGCCGGGGGGACCGTCCTCAGTCTTTGGGGACGTTAATCTACGCCACTAAATTATGCCAGTGATTGGAATTGCGCGATCGGATGGTGGGGTCAGGGCCCGCGCAACAAGCTTAGCTTAGCGTGGGACCTGATCTCGGAAATCCATCCCATTAAAAATTCGGATTACATTTATTTAAAAAAAACTAGATTGGGGGTCAGCTGCCCTCCCTGCCCCTCTTGCGACGGTCCGCGGGATTGGGGTGGAAAGTAGAGGTACCACTTTTATAACCGCTTACCCACGAGACGTGGGTAGTTACTGGGTAGTTAGTTGGCGGGTAGCAGAATTTTCAACTTTTCAAAGAAGGAAAGTTTTAAACCATATTTCAGTGACTGTGCTTTCATATCAGCAATATCATTCAAGTTTATTACATGAATTTGCATAATTTAAAGTTTTTTGCTTTAATTTTCTTCAATCCCAAAATAGTACAATGTATGTTGAGGGTAGCTGTGGGTAGTTGCCAGCTTATTTGAGCACGTGGGTAGTGGTGGGTAGTTGAACAGTGTTTGCGGCACGGCGCGGGTAGTATCAGGCCTGAAAAATGGCAGCAGCTCTAGTGGAAAGGCAGGGGCTGTGGGGCAATTTGCAGAGTTCAATCTAAAACAAATGTGCTGTAGAACAGAGAAGTGTGCCGACATACAAGTTTGTGATGGAAGACAAGAAAGATGTGTAAATTGTACTTTTTGCTATACATATATTGCATTATGGGTGTTCAGTATTGTGCCCACTTATTTATTTTGCACCGCAGGCGCTATTTTTTTTTTGTGCTATGATTTTATAGATACCTACTACTCAAAGCTGGCCGAATACTTAATTTTACATCGACAAATTCGGCCATTACCTTTACCATTCTAAGGCCCGCTAGATCGAGGGGCAAAAAGATGGGTTTACCCTCTTCTTTTTGCGAGGGGTCAACTGCGCCACCCACACCTGTAGATGACATGTAGATGACACAAATTCCAGCTTTGTTTGCGACAGACATTGAATAGTGCAGACCCTGCCGCTGGTCAATGTCGATTTTCGCTAAGCAAAGCAAGCAATAATCGCCTCTAGTTATACAAATTGATGACACACATCTAGACAGTGATTCACTGATCACTAGAAATGGATGCTTATTCATCGCCAGAGCACACGTGAAAATCATTGCATAAAGATTGGTTAAGACGAAATCGGGAAAAATACGTCCCACAGCTGAAAACGTGACTTAATGAGCCGGCTAAAATCTGGGGGGGGGGGGCGAAATGACCCTTTTGCCCTCCAGGATTTTCGACTGGGGCTTTTGGGTACCCTGCCCCCCTCAATCCACCGCCCCTGCTCTGCACATCACACCATTATCATTATGACCAAGTACGGCTTCAACAACATTATCATCCAACATCGTACATTTCCCGACGAAAGTGATAACAGTAAGGTTTGTGGGACGAATGTTTCGTAGGCATTTGATGGCCTATAAAAGGTAACGGAGATGAATCGTGAATGTTTGAGCGATGGGACTTTTGACCTTTGCTACGCTACTACCACCGTCCAAAACTGACTGAAGAGTACCATGTTTACCCGGTGGAAAACCAGCCATTGAACATGAAGATTGCTGACGCAAAACTGAGCATATTTACACCAGCAACACATAACTGTTGACAACCAGCAGAACTTAACACGCGCACGGCCGGGGGTCTGCGCCAAACACGAACGGCCGGGGAGGGGGTGATTTCAACCCCCCCCCCCTAAGATCTCGAAAACCACGCAACGTAGCGACAAGAGGAAAACGGCATTAGATAGCTCGAGACAAGCTCTATCGAAAGTATGTGGTCTTTTGTTATGTCAGGTCAATATTGAGGTCACCAGAGGTCATCAAGAGTCAGATTTTCCAGTTTTAGGACTTCGCTCCAGAAAACCCCCCAGATATCACAGGAACTATGATAGCTAGGAACAAACGGAAACAAGCAATGGACAATTCTTGAACATGCAATCGATAAGGTGTCCTCAAATTTGATCTCAGGTCAATAGTTCAGGCTTAAGAGGTCATCAAAGGTCAAACAAACTATTCTTTGGCAAAGCTGTTTTTCAAAATAACATTTTACCTAATAAAGATAACGAAATAATGTTGACGCTATCGTGTTTTTCTCGCCAAGGTGCTTCGAATCATATTCATCTTGACTAGGTTAGGTCAACATAGAAATTTGACCTCAGGTCAAGGTCAAGTGGTGACCCAAGTAGGTCAAGTCGATATTGAGAGACGTGTCTCGATGAGACAAACACATTAGTACCAGTTTCACTTGTCTATTTTCATTATGTCGAGTTATATGCAAACAAAGTGTTGGTGACCTCGGATGACCTCGGCTGACCCTGTAGGGGTCACTGAACAAAAATTGCACCTGGGTCATCATGATTGGCCAATGATAACATGATCCAGAAGGAATTGGACAGCTCTCATGCGTATCCTCGGAATAAGAAGCATTTGAATACTTCCCCCATTGACTTATAATGGGGGAGGTCACGAAATCGACCCGACCTAAGGTCATCGATATACAAAAAAATCCGAGATAAACGAATTGTAAGTACCTATGGCCTTTTGAAATCCTGTAAGTTTTAAACCGATCGGCTAACAACTGTGGCTGTGGTATGGCGCACACTTTTTGGAGGTGGAGTCACGTGACCTGGTCTGGTGACCTGACCTGAGATGACCAGAGGTAAAAAAATGCAGATTATGTGGGTAATTGATGCCCAAACAGCTGCGCCAAATTTGGCGGCACTACGCGCCGCTGTTTTTCCGCTATTCAGGAAAAACCGGAGGGGGGGGGGGGGGGCGGAAATCAACCCCCGGCCGTGCGTGTTAACCTTTATATTTCCAAACTCGTAAACTTCAATAACCTTCCAATTACCATAAACTTTAAATGTGATGGTCTGTGACCCCTCCGAGGTACAGTGCGTGGCTCGCCTCCTATGCAGAGCGTTTCGTCAGAAATCACTGACATTTTCCTTTCCTCGCGTGAGACGAATGTTACGCCACGCGTGGCTGACGTGAGCGGCGTCTGCGCCGAGCATATACAGCATAAACAGACCGCGGGAACCCGTACCCACTACCCATCCATATTTGTGTCAATATCTGTTTGACGTCTGTTGCCAACAATATAAGTAGTTTGAAAGAAGTTCACGGGTAGTTCGTATTCCCTCCTCGTTTTCAGAGAGGATTAAATATCACTGAAAAAGATTCTTTGTTCTGTGTTATTTATCATACGGAGCATTCCACGACAAATCGATTGAGGAGTGGCACGCTCGTCGCTCATGTCACCGATATTGCCGCGCACTACCGGGGGGATTGATTTCCGCCCCCCGCCCCCCTCCGGTTTTCCATGAATATCGGGAAAATGGCGGCGCGCAGCGCCGCCAAATTTGGCACAGCTGTTTGGGCATCAATTACCCACATGGTGTGCAATGTTTTACCTCGGGTCATCTCAGGTCAGGTCAACAGGTTGCGTCAAGAGATCTTAACTCCAAAAATGTTTGTGGTCGTGCCAAAGTCAGTGTTTGTCCCATACATTTGAAACTTGCAGGTTTTCATAAGGTCATAAGTACCTACAATTCGTTTATCTCAAATGTGTGTATTGGTGAGCTAAGATCAGGTGACCGTGACCTCCCCATTATAAGTAAATGATAAAATATACAAATGCTTCCTATTCAGAGAATATGCATGTTATCAGGCCAATTATTTCAGAATCATGCTGTTTTAGCTTATTCTGGATGACCCATGTGCAGTTGTTGCTCAGTAACCTCTGCAAGGTCAGCTGAGGTCATTTGAGATCACAACACTTTTTGCCAATAACTCTTGAATCATGATAGAAAAAAGATGGATACGTGCGAATGACACCCTGGTGCTGGGTTTGCCTCGTCGAGTCGCATCGCCCCATATGCAACATGACCTACCTGGGTCACCAAATGACCTTGGCATGAGGTCAAATTTTGAAGTTGACCTAACCAGGTCACCATTAACCCGCGCACTGCAGGGGCTTTGCGCCGAACACGAACTGCAGGGGGGGGGGGGGTTGATTTCCGCCCCCCCCCCCTGAGATCTCGAAAACCACGCGACGTAGCGAGAAGCGGAAAAAGGCATTTGATAGCTTCATACATGTTCTATCGAAAGTATTTCAGTTTTTTTAAAGTCAGGTCAAAATTGAGGTCACCAGAGGTCATCAAAGGTAAAATTTTCCAGTTTTTTCCTGTTTTAGGGACATCGCTCCAGAAATTCCCATATAT
The DNA here is from genome assembly GCA_036785665.1 of Chirona hameri. Taxonomy (NCBI): domain Eukaryota; kingdom Metazoa; phylum Arthropoda; class Thecostraca; order Balanomorpha; family Balanidae; genus Chirona; species Chirona hameri. Next base: position 260,037 of record JAXIVJ010000130.1, on the reverse strand, counting down.
CTCAGAAACGATGATAGTTAGAAACAAACGGAAAAAAGCAAACGCCAGCCAGTGAAATTTGTAATCGCTGAGGTGTCCTCAGATTTGATCTCAGGTCAATATTTGAAGCTCCAGAGGTCAAAAAGAAAAAAATGCCGTTTTTTTGCTAAATCGTTTTTGCTATTAACTTTTTACTTAATAAAGATAACGGAAAACTGTTTACGCCATTGTGTTTATCTTGTCAAGGCGCTTTGAATTATATATATATGGTGACCTTGTTAAGTCAACTTAACAATTTGACCTAAGGTCAAGGTCAAGTGGTGACCCAAGTAGGGCATGTTGCATACGGGAAGACGTGTCTCGACGAGACAAACACATTGATGTCTGTTTTATTCTCTATCTTCATTATGTCGAGAGTAATTGACAAAAAAGTGATGGTGACCTCGCATGACCTCAAATGACCCAATAGGGGTCACTGAACAAAACTTACACTTGGATCATCAAGAATATCCTATAATAACATGATCCAGAAGTGATTGGACTAGTACCATGCATATCCTTGAAATAGGAAGCATTTGTATATTTCCCCATTGACTTATTATGGGAGGTTACGAAATTGACCTGACCTTAGGTCACCGATATCAAAGTTCCGAGTTATACGAATTGTAAGTACTGATGCCCTCATGACATCCTGTAAGTTTCAACTTGATCGGTGAAAAACTCTGGCTTTGGCACAACTGCAAACATTTTTGGTGGTGGGGTCACTTGACCTGGTCCGGTGACCTGACCTGAGATGACCAGAGCATATTTTTTTTCTCAAAGTGGGCGCAATTCATGTCCTAACAGGTGTATCAAAACCCGGCGGCGCTGCGCGCCGCCGTTTTTTCGCTATCTTTGAAAAACCTGAGGGGGGGGGGGGCGGAAATCAACCCCCCTGCAGTGCGCGGGTTAATATGCTTCGAAGCGCCTTGGCGAGAAAAACACGATAGTGTTACAATTACTGCTATATGGTCAACTAATACAAAGCTACTCATGACAATTTTTTTTTTGAGAAAACAAAAATGTCCTCGTGACATTTGGTGACCTCTGGAGCCAGGACTGGAGATCGCTTTCTGAGTCTAGGGGGTCCAGTCTGGAGGGAGCCCACCAGAGACAGGGCCCCCGCAATACAAAGGGGCCCCCGGTGTAGTGACGAATCTAGCGTTGTTGAGCGGCGTGGGGGGGGGGGGGGGGGGGGAGGGGTGCGTCGGCAAGAAGTTGTTGAGCGGGAGAAAGTAAATATATTTTCAAGTCGTGATTTTTTGGGAGGGGCAAAAACATACATTTGCCTACCGATTTGATTTTTCGTTTGGGGGAGGGCAATTGCCCATTTTGCCCAACAGTAGAAGTAGATCCGCCGCTTGTGCCCCGGAGCATCAGGGCCCTTTTCACACATATATACATATATATATATATATATTTGTGTATTTTCACGAAGCATCCTTAGTTAATTTCAATTGGAAATCGGTTCAAAATTAACAGTTATTTACTCAAAACCTGAAGTCACGTGTATAACAAGGGCATAAATACTGGATGTGCTTCTACTGCAGCGAGCATTGCAGTTACAGGTACGAACCACCCATCAAAAGATGTGCCTTTTCAAGACGAGTGTCGGCATTATTTTCAATTGGAAATCCAATGCAAATTGAAAAAGTTGTTGCCAATAATATTTCTAGCTCATCATGAACACATGATGCGTTTCGGTGGCGATCGGTTCAAATAGCCAACACGAAGTGCGGTAACAATACTAATGACGTATGCGAAACGTCACAAGATTTGTCCCTTTAAAATAGCTCCCAATAGCTCCAACGGTTTTTGCGTTGAAACTCAGGAACTAGGTCGTTTTAGAAAGGAAAATGTCAGATTTGGAGATTTATCAGAACTACCGACAATCTGGCTATCTCAGTTAAAAACCCTGCACCTCTGCAGCTGGCCTCGCCCCGTCCGGCCGTCAACTGGCTGCACCTCTGCAGCTGACCTCGCCCCGTCCAGCCGTCACCTGGCTGCACCTCTGCAGCTGACATCGCCCCGTCCGGCCGTCAACTGGCTGCACCTCTGCAGCTGACCTCGCCCCGTCCAGCCGTCACCTGGCTGCACCTCTGCAGCTGACCTCGCCCCGTCCGGCCGTCACCTGGCTGCACCTCTGCAGCTGACCTCGCCCCGTCCAGCCGTCACCTGGCTGCACCTCTGCAGCTGACCTCGCCCCGTCCGGCCGTCACCTGGCTGCACCTCTGCAGCTGACATCGCCCCGTCCAGCCGTCAACTGGCTGCACCTCTGCAGCTGGCCTCGCCCCGTCCGGCCGTCACCTGGCTGCACCTCTGCAGCTGACATCGCCCCGTCCGGCCGTCACCTGGCTGCACCTCTGCAGCTGACATCGCCCCGTCCGGCCGTCAACTGGCTGCACCTCTGCAGCTGGCCTCGCCCCGTCCGGCCGTCACCTGGCTGCACCTCTGCAGCTGACCTCGCCCCGTCCGGCCGTCACCTGGCTGCACCTCTGCAGCTGACCCCGCCCCGTCCGGCCGTCACCTGGCTGCACCTCTGCAGCTGACCTCGCCCCGTCCGGCCGTCACCTGGCTGCACCTCTGCAGCTGACCTCGCCCCGTCCGGCCGTCACCTGGCTGCACCCCTGCAGCTGGCGGTGACGTCAGAGGTCGTGCCGGCCGTGGCCGACCTGACACGGCGTCCCAGTTGGACGGCTGGTTTGACGCTGTTGGAGGACTCGCAGCACCGGCCGCCTCAACCGATACCAAGACAGTCTTCTGAAGTCACCCCGACAAGACAGCAGATGAGCTGCACACCGCACGTTGCAGTGGGACGCCGGTCGCGCATGTCAGTGAACGAATAACGAAATGTGCTTGAGACTGTGACAGACTTAGTTAAGGGGTCTAAGCGTAAGCCGGGAAAATATTGGAGCGCGTCGACAAATTTTGGAACGAGTACAGTCAGTGTGTATAAGGATTAGTGGCCGCAGGGGAGGAGTAGAAGCGAGGAAAGTAGCCAACGCGGTCAAAGGGGTCAAAGTATCGGCTGACAAACTTTTGCAGCCACTCGGTCCGGCGTTTGATTCGGTTGAACGGTAGTCGGCGGAAAACCGGGACACATGGTGGTGCGCGGGTGGCACATGGTGGTGCGCGGGTGGCACATGGTGGTGCGCGGGTGGCACATGGTGGTGCGCGGGTGGCACATGGTGGTGCGCGGGTGGCACATGGTGGTGCGCGGGTGGCACATGGTGGTGCGCGGGTGGCACATGGTGGTGCGCGGGTAACCTTTGTTCTGCCTTGTGATGTCGTGTCATAGGCTACCGTAACCCGATCATGTTGTGGCGGCTATTCTGCCTTGTGATGTCGTGTCATAGGCTACCGTAACCCGATCATGTTGTGGCGGCTATTCTGCCTTGTGATGTCGTGTCATAGGCTACCGTAACCCGATCATGTTGTGGCGGCTATTCTGCCTTGTGATGTCGTGTCATAGGCTACCGTAACCCGATCATGTTGTGGCGGCTATTCTGCCTTGTGATGTCGTGTCATAGGCTACCGTAACCCGATCATGTTGTGGCGGCTATTCTGCCTTGTGATGTCGTGTCATAGGCTACCGTAACCCGATCATGTTGTGGCGGCTATTCTGCCTTGTGATGTCGTGTCATAGGCTACCGTAACCCGATCATGTTGTGGCGGCTATATCATGTTATATAGTGTGCTGTTTGCATTACTGGGAATACTTTGTTGTCGTGTGATGTTGTTGTTACGTTTCTTTAGCTTGTTTCTGCCTATGTTGCATTGTCGAACATTCTTTTGAAACTGATATCTTGTAGATATGTATCTACCTGTCAAAAGGAGCATAGTCAAAGTTGACTTGTGTCAAACATTGCTGCTATTAGAAAAGCATTCGTACAGTGATCGTTCGTATTCGTGTATGCAAAATATATGGGGAAAAAAGAAAAGGAAAAAAACTATACGTATGAGTTACAATATTTTGGAAGCATGGAAGAGTATTTACATTCCATACACCCGAACAATTGAATTTCGCCTCATCCGGTCACTAAGATTTAGTAAAGAAAACAAAAACGAGATAAGGAGCGTTCGGCTTGCGCCTTCATCAGCCAGCTGATGAAGGCGCAAGCCGAAAGCTTCCCATCCTGTTTTTCCTTTACTAATTGTACTCACCATAAGCAGACGTTGAGAAGCATAAGGAGCACGATTTGGACGCGTTGTCACGTTGAGATCCTCCATCACAGCACGGCTGAAAGCAGGGGACACGATCAAAATAACGCACGCCACCGGCTGGGACGAGGGGAGGGGCTGTCGCCGGGCTGAAGCGAGCCGCTGCGGCCGCCGGCCGGCGGTGGCAGTGTGGTGTGGTGATGTATTGGGGTTCCAGGGCGCCGCGACGCTGATTGTTATACGGCGCCCGGCCGGCGGACCGGCACGGCTGCAGTCTGCCACTCCGATACAACCCGGCTCCACCCAACTCCCAACCGGCAGAGCTGAACAGACACGGGCAGACACCAGACAAGATGACCGATACAACCCGGCTCCACCCAACTCCCAACCGGCAGAGCTGAACAGACACGGGCAGACACCGGACAAGATGAGCGATACAACCCGGCTCCACCCAACTCACAACCGGCAGAGCTGAACAGACACGGGCAGACACCAGACAAGATGAGCAACCCTGAAACAATAGTCTGTGTAGCGTGATCAAAGCATCAAAATACTATCGAACATAGCTTATCGTAGCATCCATTTTAACAATACTTAATTCGATATTTTTTCTTTAGGCGGTTTGACCGGTTCTTGGCTTCGTCTGTAATAGCCACCAGCTGGCAGCGCCATCAGGCTGAACACCCCAGTAATTCCATGTCTAGAGGTCAAGATCCGACGACCGCTGGCCAGCCCAAAAAACAACTTATTGCATGCTTCTAATCGATGTATTGACCTTTACTAAATCGCAAGCCCATAACTTCTTTGTAGCCTCATCTAGCAAGCGGACGTGCCTTCCCCGGCGGGGCGCACTGGGGCTGGCCAAGAAGACGAACCTGGGCGGGCTGTACCGTGGCGCCGGTCGCAGTTTAACGTTTGTTTCTGTCAGACAGGGTGCTTTGATTTAAGCTTTTGCTTTTGTACCCTTCTGCTTTATGTTCGCATACTACTTCATTTATGTTTAATAAACACGATGATGATGATTATGCGTCAGCAACATGACCGAGACGGTCCTGCTGCGGTCTTCTACATCAGTGAAATGGCAATAATAAACGCCGTATCGCACGGCTACGTTCCCCAGAGAGCGGCGGTACCATTGTCACCGCAGCGTGACGTCAGCGTGACGTGGGGCACGCGTGCCAATGAAACACGATCACGGGGCGAGTTCAATGCCCACGGCTATCTAGCTGTATGCAGTCGGGTATCAACAGAACGCAGCGTGGCGCCGTGGGCGTGGGACGGGGGGGGGGGGGGGGCAGGGGTGAAAGAGCGGACACTTTCTCTATTAGCGATAGGAGCCACGAACATAAATAGCAAGCAACACAGCGTGCGCTACAAGCAACACAGAATAAGCAAAGCAGGCCGATAGGCACCACGCGTGGCACTAGTCGTCAAAGCAGGCGGATAAGCACCACGCGTGGCGCTAGTCGTCAAAGCAGACCGATAAGCACCACGCGTGGCGCTAGTCGTCAAAGCAGGCCGATAAGCACCACGCGTGGCGCTAGTCGTCAAAGCAGACCGATAAGCACCACGCGTGGCGCTAGTCGTCAAATCAGGCCGATAAGCACCACGCGTGGCGCTAGTCGTCAAAGCAGGCGGATAAGCACCACGCGTGGCGCTAGTCGTCAAAGCAGGCCGATAAGCACCACGCGTGGCGCTAGTCGGCAAAGCAGATCGATAAGCACCACGCGTGGCGCTAGTCGTCAAAGCAGGCGGATAAGCACCACGCGTGGCGCTAGTCATCAAAGCAGACCGATAAGCACCACGCGTGGCGCTAGTCGTCAAAGCAGGCCGATAAGCACCACGCGTGGCGCTAGTCGTCAAATCAGGCGGATAAGCACCACGCGTGGCGCCAGTCGTCAAAGCAGGCGGATAAGCACCACGCGTGGCGCTAGTCGTCAAAGCAGGCGGATAAGCACCACGCGTGGCGCTGGTCGTCAAATCAGGCCGATAAGCACCACGCGTGGCGCTAGTCGTCAAATCAGGCCGATAAGCACCACGCGTGGCGCTAGTCGTCAAAGCAGGAGGATAAGCACCACGCGTGGCGCTAGTCGTCAAAGCAGGCGGATAAGCACCACACGTGGCGCTAGTCGTCAAATCAGGCCGATAAGCACCACGCGTGGCGCTAGTCGTCAAAGCAGGCCGATAAGCACCACGCGTGGCGCTAGTCGTCAAAGCAGGCCGATAAGCACCACGCGTGGCGCTAGTCGTCGTAGTACGAATATGAATATGTTGAAATCAGTATTTCATCTCAGAAAATGAAGAGCGGGAACTAACCTACTATATAGCACCTACTGTAAAAACGAAAAGTCAGACGTAAATATCGACGTAATATGGACTTCGTTTAATTAATCATTTTGAAAAAATCGAAACAGCACTCGTTAAATGTAAGCTCAAGTAAGGAAATCGACAATGTTTGACAACCTTTTTGCTGCTATTAGAAAATAAGAACGGGATGTTCTGTCGCCTACCACGTCGGGCAAACCTTCTGTACGAGAACATTCCCAGCGCTGACCTCTTTGGCGATCGATGCACTTCTGCAAAATGTGTATCAATGTGTATCCGCCAAACAGTGTGATGTATTTTACTTCTCATGAACACTTGACCCTGTGACACTGTATGCTCTGCTATTTATCGTTTTTATTTCCTTGACTCGGTCTGTAATTGGGTCATTGTACCTGTTGACGGTAAACAATAAATACAAATACAACCAAAGACGTAACGTAAATAACTTAAAAGGACGCAAGAGTTAACAAATAGAAGCAGACGGTAAAAAATAGCAAGTCACTACTATTCAGTTACAGCATCAGCGCTACCCGCTCTTGGACGAAGAGCGCCTCCTACCCTGTGACAGCCAGTCAGTAATGGAGGCAGGTACCACGGACCGAGCAGACGCTTCACCAATCACCAATCAACACTCTCCAAAATGTGAAGCCAAGCTGCTTCGAAGCTTCGGCCACATTTACAAAACGCACAAATCCACATTTTAAACACCTCAATACCGCCTCGAGAGGAACTGTTGAAGCAAAAAGCCCATAAATTCCAATCGCCAAAACTAATAGCCTTTGAAGCTTGTCGTTAGGATAAGTGTTTCCTTTCCGGGGGCGGGGGGGGGGGGGGGGTGGATGGTTGCCCGAGCTAATCCTGGTACATTTCATTGCGGTATCCTAAAACCAACCAGTTGCATTAACGCGTGAAAGGATATCAAGCTTTGGAGACATGATATTCCCAGGGGCGCAGGAACTATGTTCAAGTTGGGTGGGTGGGTGGGGGGGGGGGGGGGGGGGGGAGGCATTCTGAAGTAGATTCTTTCTATGCAACGCCCATAGGCGTGATGTTAAAATCCAAAATGTGGGGGGGGGGGGTGTAACGGAGTGGTGTTTGAGAACCACTTCGCTGGTTTGAGAACCTCCTCTGTTATGCTACCGCTGAGGGTTGTCCTATTCATTTGATTGGTTCGGCCGACTGAGTATTGCGCCTGCGTGGAGTTCGACAGACCGGGCCGCCGCTGGCGGGAGGTGCCGCCGGTCACTGTAGCACAATGTGACGAGACTCTGGATCTGACCGTCGTCCACGCCGGACCGCTTGCCGGCTGGACATCAAATACTAATAAAACTAACAACGCGAGAAGAAAGTCTGTCTGAGAGAGTGAGAGAGTGAGGGGTGAGAGTGAAGTGATTCGGCCTAGAGAGAGAGATAGACTATCACGAGCCCCGAACTATATTTAGTGGCGACAGCGGGACGTCGTTACAAATTGATACGCGTGACCCGATTACGTCGTTACAGGGGGCAGCTGCCCCCCCCCCTTGTTCCTACGCCTATGGATATTCCAATTATCCAAACAATCGACTCGAGTTAATGCTCGAGCTATTCGAGCATTATAGACAATGCTCACACCTCACTAACCTTGGTTTAGTAGCACAATCACCAAATCAAACATTCACGTTAATGAAGGCATTATCGATCCGTATGTTATCGGCTTGTGAAACCAATGATACGCTATAATATTCACAATGGAATAAGACGTAACATTTTTTTTAAATCCTAGAACCGTTGTTGCGTTCGTGGATAGATCTCCCACGGTTCTGGTATCAGTATCTAGGACCAATGCACGACTGGCCTCACCATTTAAAGGGGATAGTTCACCTTTAACATGGGGTTTTGGACTGAGATAGCAGATTTGTAGAGCAGATCTAAAAATGGGTTGTGGTGAAAGAATTACCTCCCTACGTTAAGTAATTTCGACACAGGACTAGTAGGCCCGGTTTCATGTCCGCTGTTCCGGGCCACGATCGGGACATGAACGCTCGCCGCCGGAGGCAGGTCCACTCTCTGGCACGTAGTCTCTGATCACGACGCCTCGTAAATATCCGCTCAGCCGCCCGGGCGTCCCCTTGTCAGAGACTGTACTTGGCGTCAGGCGGAGCGGGGCGGAGCCAGAACGCCAGCTGCCATCGTACGATTTCTCGCGAAATACAAAGAGAAACTTACTTCTTTCTCCGCATATATCCATCAGTTGTCCAAGCCAAAGACTTATTCGTAGTTTTGAGCTCAAGGTGCACCATGTGGTTGAATTTCAAGACAACTTTCAAGGTGACCATTCCCTTTAAAGGGATACTGCCACCTCGCGGGCCAATATGAAGTTTTTGGTGTGTATCGGTCGATTAAGCGTGTCCGATTTCACCTGCAAAATTTGGGTCCCGAAACTCCCCCCATTAGATCAAAAAATACATTTGCACCTCTCATGCTTGGCACACATTCCTAAAATTGGAGTCGCCTCATCACTATTTAGAATCACTTCTTTGCTAACTATTCTTTTCTTTTGAATGCTGCAAACTCAACATCACCATTCAGTCAGTGAACTTCAAAATTAAAAAGCGTATGCAGTTATTTATATTTTCAACAACCTTAGCCTCTTCATAATAAAACAGCAGGAATTGCTATGGCTCGACTTTGGGACCGCAGATGTGCCCATACCTTATAAGAGACTTTTCAAGGTCAAATCTCGGCGAATTCGGACGCTTCGGCTTTGGGCGGGCGCCAATTTCAGTCAAACTGAATGAGAGCGGCCATCATGAATCTGTACTGAGCACAGCTGGGACCAACTTCTAGAGTCTGAAATAAATACAAAATGTTTTGCCGATACACTGCTTTAGGTGCTGCAGGAGCAAGTTTGAGCTTGAGCACACATGATTGTTGATCCCCACCATTCATTTAAGTTGCTTTTTAGAAATCCTCCGGAGGTGGCAATATCCCTTTAAAGGAAATAGTTCACCTTCAACATGTGTTTTGAACTGAAATAGCAGTTTTGTAGCCAGTGTTGAGAAATCCTTATCTGGATTTTTATTGGATGAAAAGACTCCAGCCGAAGATATTTGACTTTTTGGCGAAGGAATACGGCGCATATATGATGTACCGTACCGTCTGAAAGTGCCAGCACTGCCATGGAGCATGCGCAGACCAATAATGCACACCATAACATTAATAATTTACGACCTTCTGTCCTGAATTGGCTCGATGTAGGACCATTTTTGAAAAAAAAACTGTATTAAAAAATATAATAAAATCGTGTTCTGAAAAATTTCCCGAAGGTGAACTATTTCCTTTAAGCAAAATTTGCCCTGTACCTATGCGAACCCTTAATCTGAATGAATAAACACAGACGTCCGCGATTCTATGTTTGCGTTCGGGTGGCATCCGGCACACCGGCACTTTCAGTGAACCAGACAACAGACACGGTCTCCAGCGGTCCAGCACTCACCAGCCGACGAGCGTATATGCGTCTGATCATCCAGACAATTTAGGCCTGGTCAGCCACGAGACGGGTGTCGGGACGAGCGCCAGCCGACCGCTGGTTAGTAGACGGCAACATGGCCGGTGGACTTCAGTGGGCGGTGGGCCGGATGGGATGGGATGGGATGGGATGGGATGGGAAGGGATGGGATGGGATGGGATGGGATGGGATGGGATGGGAAGGGATGGGATGGGATGGGATGGGATGGGATGGGATGGGAAGGGATGGGATGGGATGGGATGGGATGGGATGGGATGGGATGGAATGGAATGGAATGGAATGGATGGGATGGGATGGGATGGGATGGGATGGGATGGGATGGGATGGGATGGGATGGGATGGGATGGGATGGGATGGGATGGGATGGGAAGGGATGGGATGGGATGGGATGGGATGGGATGGGATGGGATGGAATGGAATGGGATGGGATGGGATGGGATGGGATGGGATGGGATGGGATGGGATGGGATGGGATGGGATGGGATGGGATGGGATGGGATGGGATGGGATGGGATGGGATGGGATGGGATGGGTTAGGTCAGGTCAGGTCAGGTCAGGTCAGGTCAGGTCAGGTCAGGTCAGGTCAGGTCGGGTCGGATCGGGTCGGTACATTTGTGAAATGTGGACTGGGTTAGGTGAGGTTGGATTGGTTAGGTTGGGATGGGACGGGTTGGGTTGGGGACGGGTTGAGACGGGTTGGGACGGGACGGAACGGAACGGGACGGGTTGGGACGGGTTGGTTGGGACGGGTTGTGACGGGTTAGGACCGGTTGGGACGGGTTGGGACGGAATGGGACGGAACTTGTATGCTGTTATAATTTGTAAGGACTTGCCGTCTGGACCAGGACCGCATAAAGCCCAGGCTACACTATGCGTGATCGTTCCGGAAAGTACGCACGGTTTTTGCAAGTTTGCGTCTTTTGCGTACCGTTTTTTTTTTCTCTTCAAATTGTCGTGTTTTGCGTGGCGGACGTTTGCGATTTGCGTAGTAGTGTTGAAATTGTAATGAGATTGATCCTTTTGATGAATACGCATCAGTGCATGAGTGCTCAGGCTTAAAAGTAGTCGGGATTTTACGTGGGTCAATACTCAATAGTTTAGGCTCCAGAGGTCACGATGGAACCAATTACCAAAAGCCACGAAACAGCTCCCTTAGCCCGACTTAAAAAAACAGATCACACAGCAAGTTAGGTATACCCAAGCCCCCCCCCCCCTTATCTTATTCACATGGAACCCAAACAAGCAACATTCTCCACACCAGATTGAGAACTGATAGATCCCAACTAAACGCACACATGTTCATAATTCAAAAGTCATACTCCCCGGTATGTCCTTGCGGGCACCCACAAAAAAAATACAACGCACTTTATCTTATCATGCCCGATATACACGTGTCATGGAAACGAATTGATTAGCAACATATCACAGTCTACACTACAACTTCACGCAGGAATCCAGATCCATCCAATCACAAATCCTGTTGCACGGCACGAATCTCAGTAGCGGCGGCGGCCGCGCGGTAGACCGTCACTTCCAAAACTACTTACAAAACTCTCACAGATTCACTGGTGTTTATTAAATCGTAGTCCTGTGCAGGCTCTGGAGGGTCCGCTCCTCCAGCGGGGCGCGCGGTGTATGATCTGCTGCGCGCCATCAAGGGCGGATTCAGGATATTTTAGGAGGGGTGGCCGCAGGCCAATTTAGGGGCGCCTTCCAAAGAAAGGGCGCCGTCACTGACCGAAAGGGCGCCGTCACTAGCCGAAAGGGCGCCGTCAATAGCCGAAAGGGCGCCGTCAATAGCCGAAAGGGCACAGTCATTGGCCGGAAGGGCGCCGTCACTGGCCGGGAGGGCGCCTCGGGTCAAAAGGACCAGGTCATGACCTGTATGACCCGATACTAGGTAAGTTACTTTCAACAGGGCGCCCACAAGGGCGTACAAGCGGTCCATAGGGACGCTGCGTGCTCACGGGCTGTCCATCGCCGGGCGCCGCCAGGCGCCCGGCGACAGACAGCCCGTGGGGCGCCCTTCTGGCGGGGGGGGGGGGGGGGGGGGGGCGACCGCTGCGACCACCCCCTGGATCCGCCCCTGCGCGCCATGACCGGTGATACGGCGGCGGTTGAGTTATTTTGCATCTGATGATATGTATTAGAGTTGGCGCCTAGAGTTAAGCTCCCCAGCTTTTGCGCCAAGTCTACTGTACGTGTACCATATGAATATGTTATGTTGTTGATGATGATGGCATTTTCTTTAACAAAAAATCGTGAATAGCTTTTATCGGTTAAAATAGAGCAATAATTTTGACACCATCGTGTTTGTCTCGTCAATACGCTTCGAAAAAATATTAATGGTGTCCTGGTTAGGTAAACTTCAAAATTTCACCTCAGGTCGAGGTCATTTGGTTACCCAGGTATGTCATGTTGTATTTGGGGCGATGGATCTGGACGAGACAAACACATTGGTGCCATTCGCATGTCCCTATCTATATTCAATCAAGAGCTATTGACCAAACAGATTGCCGGCGATGCGCCACCAACTGTCTCAGACTACGCAATCTTGCAAAAGCCGGAAAAAAGTGCAAAACTCTGAACTTTTTTGCGTACTTGCGTACTTCCGTTATTGAGTCTTTTGCAGAATTGCGTACTTCCGTGTTGCCTCTTTTGCAAGTTTGCGTGATATTTCATGCGGACTTTGCGTACTATTCCAGTGTAGCTCAGTCAATGCATTTTCTATCAGCTGAACATTTTTAGACTACGCAAAAAAAACGCAAACTTGCAAAACCGTGCGTACTTTGCGTACTATCACGCATAGTGTAGCCTGGGCTATACTCCGAACCTGCAAAGCGTAAACCTGGAGCCTAAAAACTGCACAGTGGATAGACACACAGTGGTACACTGCACAGTGGATATGGTAGAGACGAGGAATAACATGACGTCAACCGCCGCCGGTCCTGCCAAAACACTTCAAACATTGCTGGTAATCATTTGCATTCCGGTGGACATAACATCCAATCATAATAAACAGGTCACCTCACGCCGAGGCTAACCGGTAATATTTCACGCAACCCGTCGTGGACGAAGAGCAGCCCCACAGAATGTTCAGATCCTGATCATGCACGGCTACTAACAAGCTATCGGTTGGCCACTGGTCAGGAGGACTGCAGACATGGGCCAGGCCCACACAAGTTTTTACCATTGAATGCGGATTGTGGCAACGGACAATGCGCTATAGCACTTAGGCGCATTGCAACTTATTGCTCCATACTTACTTCTTCACATGTAAGTTTTTACGTTGATCAGAGTATCAGAACACCGTGAACATAGCCAAAGATCCAGCGGATCCTAGGATTCGCTGGATCTTTGGCTATGTTCACGGTGTTCTGATACTCTGATCAACGTAAAAACTTACATGTGAAGAAGTAAGTAAGGAGCAATAAGTTGCAATGCGCCTAAGTGCTATAGCGCATTGTCCGTTGCCACAAACCGCATTCAATGGTAAAACGCCTGGGGGCATTGCCCATGTCTGGCCAGGAGTTGTCGTATTTCCGGTACGGTGAGGCAGCACAGTTACTAAAGCCACCGACCAGCAGGGGCATCCGTGTCTGGTCGAGCCACATGGCATAAACATCGGGGTCAGCACAGCCGCATACCACGACAGTTCATTCATAGTCGGCCGCCCACTCCTGCTCGAGCATGCGGGCACTGATCGGCGCTCAAGCATCAACAACACCAACATCATATCACTCCACCGTCGGAAACAACGAAACCACCAAGCTCACGATCCGCATCAAGGAAACGACCAACGACCAACCAGCGCCCTTGGCCCCTTCTTATTGGACAGAGGGCCCGTTCCCAGGACCCAGTTTCGTTCCAGCACTGGATGCTTCAATGGGTTGGCTCCTAGGACCCAGTCCCGCCACTCATTGGACGTTTGAATGACAGCGGAAAAAGACGTCCCGACGCGTAGCTACTAATGGTACCGGATCCGGCCACGCCGGAAGCATAGCGCCAGCCAAGGTCGTGTGCGATGAGGCACCGGAGCTGAGGCGCTCTGTGGGCCAGCAGTTTCCCTCCGGTCTGCACATCTGACGCCCGATACAGGGCAGCGGAGGGGCGGAGGGGAGGGGCGGAGGGGAGGGGCGGAGGGGATGGGCGGAGTGGAGGGGCGGAGGGGAGAGGCGGAGGGCGCGGCCGAGGGCAGGGGAGGAGGGCAGGGGCGGAGGGCGCGGCCGAGGGCAGGGGCGGAGGGGAGGGGCGGAGGGGAGGGGCGGAGGGCGGGAGGACGAAAACTTCCGACTGAAACGGACGACACACGATACCGGAAACTGATCGGGAACGCTAACGGCGCGTGCCGACATCGGACTGGGGTCGATGTTACGGAACTGTCGCGTTAGAGTGTGACGACACCAGTCAGACTGATCAAAGGAGGACATCAAAGGAGGACATCAAAGGAGAGATCTTGAGGTCAGGTGAAACGAAATTTCGAGCTCAAAGCCATGAGGGTGCATGAGAATTGCCCAATATTGAATTGGCCTGTACAAGACAATTCAGGATATAACCCGAAAAAAGAAATGAGCTAAATTCAAATAAATCAAAGGGATATCATTATAATATATAGGTATTCAGCCACTAGCGATATCATAAACAAATATCACCGCTCAGTTTTGTCACGTAACTCACATGACCAAGTTTCCATTTATCAGTGACCACTTGTAAGGAACTTACATCCCAGCGATACTTGCACCGTGATGCACTGCAGCCGCTGCAACCTGTTGGTGGGCACAGGATAACACGATACGATAAGTATGTGGGAGCAGATAAATCTATACAACAGATGTTCTTTTTACGACGAATCCTCTCTCCAAAATAATTTATTTCCCAAACAAATATCCCTCCGAGCTAAAACTGAACGTATGCCATCAGTTTCAGCTTTACACCGTGTCGCTGCAGATATATTCCGGCTATCGCCATCAAAACAGCGCACATCAGGCGTGGCCCTCGTCACTGTAGGCCGAAGCAGCAGCAGCGCGGGCGGTGCGGGGCGGCGGTGCGCGGGGCGGTGCGGGGCGGCGGTGCGCGGGGCGGTGCGGGGCGGCGGTGCGCGGGGCGGCGGGGCGCGGGGCGGTGCGGGGCGGTGCGGGGCGGTGCGGCGGTGCGCGGGGCGGTGCGGGGCGGCGGTGCGCGGGGCGGGGCGGTGCGGGGCGGTGCGGGGCGGTGCGCAGGGCGCGGCTGCCGGCCCGCACCGCGCCAGGCTGTCTCTCGGCACCACGCGGGCCGCCGGCCGCCGCCTGCCTCGCGCCGCGAGCGGTATGACGCAACGCCGCCGACCGCGCCGCGTCGCAGCCAAGGTAACACCGACCGACCGCCGCCGCCACGGGCCGCGCTCTGGCCGACCCGCCCGCCGCACCAGGCGTATTTCAGTCTCCCGCTATGTAATTGTCAAAAGTGTGCCGAATGTTTGCGGTGCGTTACCAAAAACCAGCGATTTGACGATCCCCATGGACCAGTTGTCTACAAGATGGTCGGGGGGGGGGGTCCCCAGACCCGACCTGCGCTGCGGAACCCCCCGGTAGGTTCCGCAGCGCAGCGAGCGAGTGCGAGCGGAGCGTTCTAAACGTGGGTCCCTGGCACCGTAATTGCTGTTCGATTATGTTATTACAATATTGTTTCCAGCAACACCCTGGTCGGCGGGGATCGTCAAATCGCTGGTTTCCGGTAACGCATCGCAGTTTCCCACTTGCTTTTGGCAATTACACAGCGGGAAACTGAAATAAGCCCGCACCACGGTCCACGTAGGACGCGCAGAGCGACGCACAGCGACGCAGCAGCTGCGCACTTCGGCATCGGCATGGACGCAGCGGTCATAGGTGGCCTTGGTCCTTGGACCGGCTGGCGGCGGCGTGGAGCCGCGTTGAGCCGCTCCGGTGAATGAACAGGCGGTGCGGAGGGAGGAAGCTTGTGGATGGAAGTGACCTGTCAGGTCACTGGGCCGTGAGAAATGCGTGCCCGCGGCCCGCGGGTGTCCGTTCGCAGCCACATGATTGATGACTATACGGGACTGAGAGAATCCCGGCTCATAATAGTATACCAGTCGTGCCATGACCTACCTATCCCAACGGCAACATCGTCAGGCCAGGCTATCAAAGTGCAATGCATTAAAGCACCAGTAGGGTAATGTTCCCCGGAGAGGAACATTAACACCTCAATATCATACGGCTCAAGGACAACAATTACTTTGTCCCGATATCCTACATAAACGAAATGACTCGTCTGCAATTCATACATGTGCAAATTCCGTTTTACGAAGTTATCAGCTCACCCCGTCTCTGCAAGGGCCGGTATCTGAATCGTAGGCTTACACTTGCATGCTGTGCTCGGGCCCCGGGTGATTTTTTTTTGTCGCCGCCAACCCGCTTTGCGGGCGGACCAGTCATGGGGTCGCCGTCAACACACAGTACCGTTAGTCGTGACTCGTGCGCCCGATGGACGCAGGACGATGGCTCGTGACGTCATACCAGTCGACTGACAACAATGTCGCACGGTCACGGCGGCATTGTATTACGTTTCGGTTGAGTACGGACTGAACTATGCTTCACCTGTGGCAGGTTCGGGCATCGGCCGATTCCGGTGACCCTCGTAGGTCCCCTCAGTGTCATGCGCTATGGGCGCAAATGTCGTCATGTAGAGAAACGTGTCATCATTGCATCGAATCGAAGCCCATCCTAAGCCTCGCTTAAACAGAAACCAAAGCTGCGCATTAGGGTGTCCCAAAAAAACAACTTTTTGTCCGTGCAAGCTGCCCATCCAAAACAAGGCGCTCCTTTACACAAAGAATATGCTGACCAAATTTGGTCCCCCTCCTTTGAGTTTTGGTCCCCCCCCCCCTGTTGGATTTTTCATTTTATGACCTGGTCCCGGAGAGTAAAAATATATAGGTGGAGAGTAAAATTGTATTGTCAGGCAAGTTAAGATTTTTGTATTATTATTTTACTTGGAAAGTAAACAAATCCTGATTTGTAACAGATCAGAATCCTTGTCAGGAAAATTGAATTATATTTTAACTACAATATCGGTAACATCAGGCGAAAAGAGAGCAAATTTCCTCAACAAATATGAAGAAAGCAAAATTCTTTGGACCCAAAAAGTCCAGAAAATGGCCCAAATTCCAAGGCTGCCCCCCCCCCCCCCCGAACCTCCATAAGTCAGTGATCCCTACCCAAAAGTCGAAAGTCAAAAGTCGTCGTACAGACTTCCGTGTGCTCATTTGAAAGCTCTTGCTGAGTAGAATACACTTTTACACAGTCGAAATGGTCTAAAAAAATATAGTTTGCGCGTTATATGAGTCATAAACCTCTACCAAAACCAAGCTTTAGTGTACAGTACCTACCATAAAGCTTTTTTTTTTTGTAGAGGTTTAAGACTCATAGAACAAAAACGTTTAAATTTAGAGCATTTCGACTGTATAAAAGTGTATTCTACTGAACAAGAGCTTTCAAATGAGCACACGCGGAGGTATGTACGACTTTGATTTTTGACCTTTGGGTAGGGTCACTGACTTATGAAGGCCCGGGTGGGGGGGGGGGGGGGGGGACCAAAACTCAAAGAGGGAGACCAAATTTGGTCAGCATATTATTTGTGTAAAGGAGCACCACGTTTTGGATGGGCAGCTTGCACGGACAAAACGTTGTTTTGGGGGACACCCTACTGCGCATATACCGTCAACTACGTCGCATTGGAAGATCGCGACTACGCAACGCAAATACCGTCAGTTACGTCACAGCGGAAGATGGTCAGTCAACGGACAAATGAATACCAAACACGAACCCACCGAACCACCAAACACAAACCCACCGAACCCGGAAACAAATGACTCAGCGATGGATCGCAGCACCGTTTGCTGCTGTTCAGACTGCCCGTGCGCACATGTTATTAGATGGATCGCAGCACCGTTTGCTGCTGTTCAGACTGCCCGTGCGCACATGTTATTAGATGGATCGCAGCACCGTTTGCTGCTGTTCAGACTGCCCGTGCGCACATGTTATTAGATGGATCGCAGCACCGTTTGCTGCTGTTCAGACTACCCGTGCGCACATGTTAATAGAGGGATCTCAGCACCGTTTGCTGCTGTTCAGACTGCCCGTGCGCACATGTTATTAGATGGATCGCAGCACCGTTTGCTGCTGTTCAGACTGCCCGTGCGCACATGTTATTAGCTAGACGACCTGGACGGTTACGACATGCCGTGCTGTCGCAATATCTCCGGCCACCACAAGAAGTGGACAGCTTCGACCGACCCAAACGAGTTTTTCCACGTCGAGGAGTGGGACTGGGCAGCGCCCGTCGTGGGTAAGCCCCGGACAAGCCGCACTGGGCCACGCTGGTACGGTAGGGACGCGTGGATTGATTTGAAGCAGATTGCAGTCAACATCAGAGGCAACGCTGCGGGAGAGCGGTGTGAGGCACGTACACCTATTTCTCCCGGAGAACACCTGACAGCGCTCCGCCAGCCGCTCGCGGCTGGCATGGCTGCCGGTTATCTGGCTGGGGCCCAGGTCCGGCGAGGCGACAGTTCGCTCACGGGGCCGACCGAGGGAGAGGGAGCGACCCTGAGTGGCCAGGCCCGCACCGGTCACACTGCGCGGCATCTGGCCACTTCTCACCGGCCACCACCGCCACCGCCGTCGCCGCCAGCGAGCCCCGCCCCTCGCCGCCGGGGAGGGCCAGTGTTCTGGCTGGTCGCCACAGGCGACGGGAGGGAGAAGCGAGTGTTTTGCTGGCCAGATTCCAGTCTAGGTTCAGAGTCACGTGGAAATGCACCACTCAGCGTGCGACGGGAGGCTGTGGGCTGATAGGAACTGTGCTGTATTGTTCCGAAGTGGGGATGTCCCGTGACCATACGTCAAGTTTAGTTGGCTCTCGACTCAGGGTAGTTGTCAGCCTAACGGCGTGATTGAAAGCATGACAAATCGTTCCGGTGGAAAGACAGCCGTGAAATGATTTCCTGAAGCGTCCCAGTATCAGCCTGTTTGGCTACATCCCACCGTGTGAAGACAACACACCTCTGGGAGAGTCACTGGCTTTGCACGTTGCTCTACAATCGGCTAATATTCCGCGGCCATATTTGCAACAGTAGCTGACATTGAAAAAGCGCGGGACTGGACAGTAACAGGACACACGATGACCTACGGCTGCACCGTGGTGCACGCTATATAGGCCCGGCGCCCGCACTGTGCGGCTGTTATGTAATTCAATCCGGGGAGGAATTTAAGTAGCTGTCGGTTCAGTTTGGCGGAACACTAGAGGAGACGTGAGAATGAGGAACAAGGACAATTCAGTAAATTAACATTGGGCCGGTGAATGGAGTACATTGCAAGAGCACAAACGCAACGAATATGACATCCATGGTGTCTGTACCGACGACATATTTTTTTTTTTATACAGGCACGCGCATAGGCGTACACAAGAGGGGGGGGGGGGGCAAACGGGGCAACCCCCCCCCCCCCCTGAAGGTCTGTACGTGCCCCCTTTGGTCGAAAAAAAAATCTTTATTTTTTTAAGAGAAAAATGGTGAAAATATGCCCTTTTTAAAAAATAGTGGGCCAAATCCGGCGATTTTTTTTTGGTGGGGTACTTTGTCCCCTGAGCAAAAATAGCCCCCTCCTGGAGTAAATCCTGGATACGCCACTGGGCACGCGTAAACTTCCAATTAGACCATGCTTTTCCAGATGGTGTCACTTAACCCTATTAGTGACAGGGGGGGGGGGGGCTTTAGGTAGGCTTCTGAAATTCTGACTTTTCCTAAAACTAGTCTGGGCAGATTGTCTGAAAATTTCAAGAATTTTCCAGATTTTGGTTTCTTCAAAAATTTCACATACGTTTTTTTTAAAATGAATTTTGAATTTTGAAATGTGACCGGGATATATTAATTTCGTATTAATTTTCTGTCGATCCATATAAGTTGTAAAAATCGGTCTACAGAACTAGGAGTTATGAAGGATTAAACAAAGTTATTTGATTGGTGCGTTTTTACCCAGTCACAATTTGCAAAATTGTGGATTTTTTTTAGAAATGTAGATCAGTCTGAGGGGAGTCAAACTCTGTTTGAATTGTGACAATCAGACTAGTAGATTTCGAGATCTCCGGGGACCGAATCCGACCACCCCCTGCCACTAATAGGGGTAGCCAGGAGCCTGCCACTAATAGGGTTAATATAAGTGGTCACTCTAGCAGTCATCACTCATCGAACAATATATATGCCATCACAACCTATTGTACCTTCTTTAGCAAGGCAAATATGAAATGAGTGTTGGGGAGCTGTCACCTTTTTTGTTTGGGGGGGGTTGTCAGCTGAATTTTTGATGTTAAGGAAAACATCTTCATAAAATGACACAAACCGTTCATTGAGACAAATGAATTAATTCCACGCGGACCGATGTGATGAAGAACGGTTAGGTTCACACATATATAGGTCAGTCAATAGGGCTGTAGGCTTTTGGCAGTTGATAGTTTGATGATTGAGGCAGCATATCCTTTTGGGACCAACTGGCTAACTGTCTTGCCTTATATTTTGTTGTTGTTGTTGCACCCAATCTGCTGTAAGTAATGAAATGTGAGTAAGCTTGTGCTAAAGATTCCCACCATGGTGTGGAACAGAGTACTTATATCATTGAGTAGGTTCAAGTTACAATTTTGTGTGTATTTGAATGCAAATTATATTTAAAGTTCATTGGTATATCAATTTTATTGGAAAAATGTATATAAGCACCATTTTAACGATACATCACAATTAGTCAGCTGTAACAGAGTTTGCATTCAGGCCGGAAATTTCGAAGCACCAGACCGCCGCCCGGCCCCGCTGCGGTACAGTCTCTGGCAACGTGTCGCAGCGGTTCTCACGAACTTGCGGCCGGCGCGGCGGCGGCGGTGTACAGCCTTTGACAGCGGGCTCCCGCTCCGGCGCGCCGTGCGGGCGGAACATGCCTCCACTCGACCGAGAATTGTGGACGATTGGAGTGTCTCAGGTAAAACGGAGGCCATTCCAGGAATCTTGAAGAAACCAGCTTCCCATTGAGCATAACTAATTGTATCAATCTCTCTTAGATAGCAAATTAAGGGGGGTAACTACCAAACCGGCCAGGTGACGTCAGTGAGCGGGGCGGACCGTGTCCGGGTATGTCGGGCACGTAAAACTTTCGTCTCTAAATTCTGCCGGCCAACAGGAATTGCGCGATCGGGTGGTGAGGTCAGGACCTGCGCAACAAGCTCTGCTTAGCGTGGGTCCTGACCTAGGAAATCCATCCATACAAAAACATTCGGACTAAAATTCTTCTAAAAAAACACTTTGCATTGCCTTAACACTGTGGAGCGGGATTCGACTGCCATGGTGATGTCACGGCTACCAAACAACTTGCGCCCCGCCCGCCCCGCCCGCCCCCCCCCCCCCCCCCCCCCCCCGGTGTGGAAGGTTCAATTTGATTCGTTCTGGGGTGTTATTTGCACTGATACTTGTTGTTTAATCCTGGGGAAGAAGCCACAAACAGGTCAATAAGTGCTGGGCTAGCATTGTCTGGATCTGATAAACTGTAAGTTTCTCCACTGTGTGCAGTTTGAACACTAGAAATATTCAAACTTGAGGGTAAAATTATATTAACTATGATAACTATGATAGCTAGGAGCAAACGGAAACAACGCAATAGAAAGCTCTTGAAATATGCAATCGCTGTGGTGTCCTCAAATTTTAGCTCAGGTCAACAGTTTAGGCTGCAAGTCACCAAAAGTAAAAAAGGCTATTTTTTTGCAAAACGTTCGCAAATAACTTTTTACCTAATACAGATAAGGCAATGATTTTGACGCCATCAGATTTGTCTCTTCAAGGCGCTTCGAATCACATTAATGTTGACCAGTTTAGGGCTACTTAGAAATTTGACCTCAGGTCAAGGTCAAGTGGTGACCCAAGTAGGCCATGTTGCATATTGAGAGACGTGTCTCGACGAGACAAACACATTGATGCCGGTTTCACTTCTTTATATTAATTCCATAGAGTTATTGACCAAAACAAGTTGGTGACCTCAGATGACTTCAGCTGACCCTGTAAAACTGAACAAAAACTGCATCTGGATCATTAAGAATAGCCTATGATAACATGATCCAGTAGGAATTAGACTGATATCATGCGTATCCTCGGAATAGGAAGCATTGAACTATGTCCCCATTGACTTATAATGGGGGAGGTCACGAAATTGGCCCGACCTTAGGTCACCGATATACACAATCTTAGATAATCGATTTGTAGGTACCTATGACCTTATTAAATCCTGTAAGTTTGAAACCGATCAGCCAAAACCTGTGGCTGTGGTACGACCGCAAACTTTTTGGAGGTGGGGTCACGTGACCTGGCCTGCCGCCTGGTGACCTGACCTGAGCCTGTGGTCATTTAAAACAATGTGGGTAATTGATGCCCGAACAGCTGTGGCAAAAACGGCGGCGCTGCACGCCGCCGTTTTTTAGCTATCCTCGAAAACCTTAGGGAGTCCTAAACGCCCCCCCCCCCCCCGGCACACGGCACAGGTTAAGAGCATTGCAGCAATCCTTACATACCTGTTGTGCCCATATATTGGAAAATGAAAACATCTTGCTTTGTTTTCTGATATTTCAAGCTTGGAATGACATACTTCCTTTAAAAGAAGATGACTATTCTACAAATTAATGACTTAAGTAACACAATTTAGTACTCATGAGCCATGAGTAGAATCACTTGCCTTATGATATTGTTATGTGGAGAAGCACTGATACAAAGTCATGTTCCTCTCAAATTATTCCTACCCTTAACCCGCGCACTGCAGGGGGGCTGATTTCCGCCCCCCCCCCAGGTTTTTCAAAGATAGCGAAAAAACGGCGGCGCTGCGCGCCGCCGGGTTTGGATAAACCTGTTAGGACATCAATTGCGCACACTTTGAGAAAAAAAATATGCTCGGGTCATCTCAGGTCAGGTCACCAGACCAGGTCAAGTGACCCCACCACCAGAGATGTTTGCAGTTGTGCCAAAGCCAGAGTTTTTCACCGATCAGGTTGAAACTTACAGGATGTCATGAGGGCATCAGTACTTACAATTCGTATAACTCGGAATTTTGATATCGGTGACCTAAGGTCAGGTCAATTTCGTAACCTCCCCATAATAAGTCAATGGGGAAATATACAAATGCTTCCTATTTCAAGGATATGCATGGTACTAGTCCAATTACTTCTGGATCATGTTATTATAGGATATTCTTGATGATCCAAGTGTAAGTTTTGTTCAGTGACCCCTATTGGGTCATTTGAGGTCATGCGAGGTCACCATCACTTTTTTGTCAATAACTCTCGACATAATACAGATAGAGAAGTAAAACAGTCATCAATGTGTTTGTCTCGTCCAGACACGTCTTCCCATATGCAACATGCCCTACTTGGGTCACCACTTGACCTTGACCTTAGGTCAAATTGTTAAGTTGACTTAACAAGGTCACCATATATATCATTCAAAGCGCCTGGACAAGATAAACACAATGGCGTAAACAGTTTTCCGTTATCTTTATTAAGTAAAAAGTTAATAACAAAAAACGATTTAGCAAAACAAAACTGCATTTTATTTTATTTTTGACCTCTGGAGCCTCAAATATTGACCTGAGATCAAATCTGAGGACACCTTAGCGATTACAAATTTCACTGGCTGGCGTTTGCTTTTCTCAGTTTGTTTCTAACTATCATCGTTTCTGAGATATATGGGAATTTCTGGAGCGATGTCCTAAATCAGGAAAAAACTGGAAAATTTGACCTTTGATGACCTCTGGTGACCTCAATTTTGACCTGACTTAAAAACCACTGAAATACTTTCGATAGAACATGTATGAAGCTATCAAATGCCTTTTTCCGCTTCTCGCTACGTTGCGTAGTTTTCGAGATCTCAGGGGGGGGGGCGGAAATCCCCCCCCCCCTGCAGTTCGTGCTCGGCGCAAAGCCCCTGCAGTGCGCGGGTTAACCTCAAAACTTCTAAATATGAAATTGATCAAATTTAAAATTGTCATACTTATGCAGACACCCAACTGCAACATTATTATATAAGGTCACCTGTTCCAAATAACAATACTCACTGATATATACATCAGTCTCACATATGCAGCACAACACACCAGTCGCGTACCCAGGATTCTCTCCCGGAGGGGGCAATTTTGGATCAGGGGGCATAACGTACCCCCACCAAAAAAAATCGCCAGATTTGGCCCACCATATTTTTAGAAGGGCATATTGTCAGCATTTTTTCTGAGAAAAACAAATCGAAAAAACATTCATTTTTTTCGACCAAATACAGACCTTCAGGGGGGGCAACCCCCCCCCCCCCCCCCTGGGTACGCCTATGCAACACACTGATACATGCAACATGTGGCAGATGACAGAATATGCCTAATCTTACAAAATAATGAAAATGTGGTGAGAAGCCATACCAAACAGTAACACAAAACTGTTAATAGCAGACAGCATCACTTTTCATGTAATACTGAGATATCATTACAATTATACACACTTACACTCATACACACAGTACCTATATGTGCACTGTGCAGTTCCACATACACATTCAAGTGAACTTTGAAAACAACACATCAAATCTGCTCACACATGGTAGCCTTCTTCTTAATTGATGTATGTTCAGGATCAGGAATCACCACTTCATTGAAAGGTGGTGAAAAATGACAATTTTCCCCCTAGGATCCATTACTGCAGATGCTATGTGGCACCCCTGTGGGGAAAATGATGAAAATGGCTGTACTGATGGTTTGAACAGCACCTATATCAACCAGTAAGGCGCCGTAATTGGTGATGAACGAGCAAGCACGAAGGAAATGTATGGGGAATTTCAACCCGATCGGGCAAGTATTTACTGAGATACAAAAAGGGTGTGTATGTGTGCACATACAGAGGCACCCACCCTTGACTTTTGGGAAAGTGGGGGCCGAGAGGTCCCTAACCACACACCAAATTTAAACACAATCGCTCAGCCGTTCCTGAGATAAAGAATAGGGGTGTGCACCAGGGTACTAGGATTGCTTTGGAGCTGGAGTGCGGAGTGGAAAATTTTGGCTAAAATAAACATAAAGAGCAGAAAATTAAACCAAATAACATATGTACTTGGTTTTATTAATATCCAATTACCTGCTCACCAGAATTAGTTATTAGGTATCTATGCAAATTATTACCTGTCTTTCCCTACACAGGCTGTCCCCATTATTACATCCATTAATCAGTGAGGGTTCCAATTATCCAATACATTTTAAAATAAGGAGTTGAAAAACCCAGTAAAACTCAGGAAAGAGAGCGGAAAAACAGTATCCATAGGGTGTTGTTTCCCACCCAAATTTACCAATGCTAGGACACTGGTGTGCACATGCAGACACCCCACCCCTGACTTGTGGAAAGGCGTCGGCTGAGAGGTTTGTAACCACTCACCTGTTTGGGTTCCTGGTCTCATGGCAAATAGGAAGAAAGACTGTTGGGGAACTGACAGATGGGAAAAGGAACCCATAAAGGAAAAGACATGCCAGCAACTCCGAGATACATGACAAGACAGTAGAACCATAAACCAATGTGCAGTGGTCTGGAGAAGCTGGATAGATGCGGCTGCATTGTATCTGACATGAAACTAGCATGGTTGCATGCAAATTGACAGAAAAGTGCAGACAGCAAGTGAGATTAGACAATGGATAATATTTAGGGATATAGGAATGGTAAAGTAGACAGATGGATGGGAAAGGTGCCTAAAGCGCTTCTAACCCTTACCAGGTAAGGGCACCTACCTCGGGGGGGGGGGGGGTTGGAGGGGTAAGGCGTTCCTTGCTCATGCTACAGAAGATATACATACAATGTGTCTCAAGTTTCTGTGAGCCTTCCACACACCAAATTTAATCACAATCGGTTCAGCCGTTCGTGAGATATAAAATAGGGGTGTGCATGTGCAGAGGCACCCCACCCCTGACTTGTGGCAAAGAGCCGGCTGTGAGGTCCCTAATCACACAGCAAATTTGCACACAATCAGCTCAGCTGTTGCAGAGTTTTTGTGAGAAAACACTTTTCAACACCCCTCACACTGCATACGCCACATGCAGTGGTAGTCACCCACATGAGTCAGCAACAGTCTCAAACAGGGTAGATTGGATGGGGCTGCTCAGCAAAGGAGTCTGCTTGTCAATCAGATGTGTGGTTGCAGAGATATGAACATCTCAAATAGGTTGCCACAGGTCGGTCTGGGCCGCTCATAATCAAATTTTCCCATATACCATGGAAGGACGAGCGAGCATTTCACGCTCGCTCATAACAAGGATAGGTAACAATTTATACAAACTTACCTTTGGTACAACAGATTCCACTTGCTTCTGCTCGTCCTTTCTTTCTAGCTTCTTGAGTTCACTTTCCATGTCATTTAAACTACTACACATTTCCCTATAATGTTGTCTTTCAATAAAATCAAAGGAAGGATGCAGTGAGGCAAGCAAGTACAGGAGGCGGAGCTCATCCAGAGTTCTCTGCTCCTCACTGGATGGCACCTCTCCAGCCATCAACTGTGTATGCACATCATCACAAAACTGAGTCACAGACTCATGATCACATATCTTCTGGCTAAGTATCCTTGAACACAATTTGTTTGTAGAGTTAAGAAGACACAGATAAACGATGATCTTGCTTCTTGCCTCCACGTCTAGAGGGCTGGCTAGCGACTTGAGCACATTTTGGGTGTTGGCATTCAACTCTGCACTCCTCATGGTCAAGCAGTCTGTCCTACATGCATCTTCCACACATGATGCTATAAACCTAAGCTCCAGGGGATGGCACATATGAACGAGCTGACGCAGGATAGGGATCCTTTGATGTCCTTTGAGTCCTTGGAACCAGTTCACCACATCCTCCTCACACACCATCATAAAAGATCGTAGTTGTATCACAGTAAATCAAGTACACTCGTTGATCAATTGCTGTCCACTTCGATCCATCACAAAATACTATTAAAACCACTTGTGATCTCCTTCGGTCACCCACTGAAAACGCTTGCAATTTCACTGTTTTCGCATTTACCAACCTACACGAAACACAGCGACACGACGGCGGACGAACGAATGCGAATTGAAGCGCAATCAGCTTATGAATCCGGGACCTTTGGGCTAACTAACCAATCACGTCGCAGCTTTTAGCAAGATGTCCGCCCCCATGATGTCCACGGGAGCTATACGACAATTGCTGCGCCCCGGAAAGCAATTTTTAGATTTGTTGGATATTGCCCGAAAATACCGAAACGTCAACCCATTTTGTGTCTCCTTATCATCAGTAGCTTTCATACCAAAAAGACATTCATCTTCATACTGCCTCGAGTTAGTCAGGTGAGATGAGAATATGAAAGAAAATGGCATCATATAGGTACTAATTTGTGTTTTGAGGTCGCTCTTATAAAGCTTAAAAGTTGCTTCGATGACTTCCACATGAATATATGGAACAACTAATGTGGAGACTTAAAATGCAGCTTTGCATGTGAGCCTTGCACATGCAAATTGAAACTCTAAAGCCCAGGCTACACTATGCGTGATTTCCTGAAAATCATGTGCGTGTTGTCAGGATTTGTGTGACAGAGCAAGTTCAGCTGATAGTTAATGCATTGGGTGAGCTACACTGACACATCATGCAGATCCTGGATGAGACATCAAGGAAATTCTGCAGACACATCACAGACGGAACTATGAAAATGTCAAAATTCTGAACTTGTCATGTTTTCCAAGATTACGTGTTGCAGGGTTTTTATCATTTTGCTTGATTTTGCGTATTGTAGTCTATACTAGAACTAAACTTGAATTGAGCAAATTGTGAGTGTTGAAACTTGTGTTGAAGCTGGTAGATATTTATGCAGTGGTTTATCAATTTAAAAAATGCAGCGGTTGATCCATTTTCCTTGCGTGATTTGCTTGACTGGCAGATCCCGGACGTCAAGGAAGCTCTGCAAACACTGAGAACATGTGGATGATTTCCTTGACAATCACAGTGTAGCCTGGGCTTTAGTACAGTCCAGTTCCATGTTATCTGTATTCTCATTCTGGCTCTGTATAGGGCAGGAGCATCACCAGTAAATTTTGAGGGGGTGCTTGGGAGCCAGTCAGGTGTTTGGCCCCACTCTTATATGAGCTAATGTTAAAATGGTGTGTATATGGGGGTCGGAGCGAGGCCATACTGATCCTGGGCCCCAGGCCCTCCTGTAGTGATGCCCCTGGTATCAGTATAGGGTAAACAACTGTAATATTGGACACATCCTAACACCAAACTTCATGCTATTGTAATTCTTGAGTTAGTCAGTATCATTTACATTGTCAACAGCATGAAAAGTCTGGTGTTGGATGTTCTGGCATTATGGTTGTTTACCCTAAATGAGATAACCATAAAGTTGCTTTTTGCTGAATGTCACATCCTTAGTCTGGCTTCATATTACTGGCAGGGGTTTCCTTTTTTCCTTTATACCCTTGATTATGGTTGCCAATTGCATTGATTGTGCTATCCATTATGCCTGTAATTTGAATTGTAATAGTCAACACAGTCCATTGTTGGGTTCACTGCCATCAACTCCTCTGCACACCTTGGATGCTAAGTGTTGACTGTATGTGCAATCTCATAAAGCTTCCTCATCAGATAAGTTGTGCAGATACAGTCCTGGAGAGTAGGGGCGATCTCACCTCAGCTGAGGGGAGAGTCAAATAATCCATCAGGCCAGTCTAGCAGGAGCCAGCCAGCACACTGGCCACTGGCAGCATAGTTAAACTTCATGCTATTGTAATTCACAGGATTGGTAATTGTATGGCACAGGATGTGTAAATTGGATCACATGTCTGAATTGAGACCCATCATCAATAAGACAGGTCCATCTGGCATTGCACTGCCATCACAAAAGAATAAAGATACCCTTGGACCAGTTCACGGCAGTTAACAGTGATTTGGACAGTGTCGTGTAACCTCTTGTTGGTAGGTACTGCTGTACCTACCAACATGGGGACCACTTAGCAGACTGTAGCCAAATTTCTTCTGTCATGACCCCAACTCCTACAGATTGTGTGACACAAGCACCACCACTGCCTGCAGCGATACGACCACAAGTGGCCACGGGGGACGGAGGTGCCGGCAGTGGTGATGGTATATATGCTTGCTCGGCAGGCAGTTGTCAGCACAAAGATGCCTGACCAGTCCCAAGGACCTGTTTTCTGGTCTTGCAAGAGAATGTGCTACTGATGCGGAGAGACCAGCTGAGTTGACTAGCACTTGCGTCTTAGCGCTCAGTTGATCCCGACTTGGAGGTCCGATCTGCGAACTAAGACGATCTGTGAACACAGGATGTGCACGTCCCTCCCATATGGAGCACGCAGACAGTTTCAAACACCAGGGTGGGCGTGGCCTGTCTGGCCAACCCGCCCCTTTTTCGGTTGATTCGGAAAGCCGTTTACCGCATGTTCGAGAACGGAGTGCCTTCAGCGTCACCAGGTGGTGGAAAATCCTGCTCCGCCGCCTCTTCGTTGCTGGAAGTGGGATTGTCGGCGGGTGCTTTAGGCCACGTATTCGAGATTGTGTTGTATTGTCTTCTCCTGATGAGGCGTGGCACAAGGCTTGCCATCCCACACCAACTTAGCTGGCTTAAGTTACCTAATCTAACCTAACTTACGTGGGTGTGGTCCTCAAGCCCTTTTCTGAGCCGTAGTGTCTTACTTTTACTGACTGTCTTGCTTCTTGTATCTTATCCGTCCGAGTTTGGCGGGTGACCGGTTCCTGCTTTAAAGGGAATGTTTCACCTTTGTATTGGTTTTGAACTGAGATAGCCGTTATCATTGGCCGTTATTAAAATGTCGAAAATACTAAGGTCATTTTCCCCAAAACTTAGCCGTTTTTAAGCTATCTAATTTATAATTTGCAAAATGGGGTCTATTTGCAAAATCTAGGCTAGTGCCGCCGCTGATTGGCTGACAGCCACTTTGTCAGCCAATCAGCGGCGGTCTATAGCTCAATAATGACGTCATGATCCCAAATTGAAAAACTTAATTTGTATAAAGTTAAGTGACTTTTCGAGAGAAAAAATATCACCATCGTTTTCAGCAGCACTTACTTCATATTTTCGACTGCAACCAGCATATATTTGACAACTTTCAGAAAGGTGAAACATTCCCTTTAACTTCGATCAACTTCAGCGGCAACGCATTGGAGTCCGTAGCGGGGAATATGAAGGTCACTGCTGGGTCAGTTACATCAGTTCAGCGGGCGGTCTTACTGGCGGCTCACCGGCCCGCTGCACAGTGGGGACTTTTCCCGATTTAGCCTGAATTTATTCAAAATATTTTTATCGATTTCTTGCAATTTTTCGTACTCGAATGATGCAAAATTGCTCGTATTTTCATGTTATGGGACTCATTTCACTTTATATGTATGCTTTCAAGTAAGAAAACTGACCTGAAGTCAACTATTGTGTGATTTGTACGTGCAGTTGAGAATAATGCTGATGTATGCCCTGCATTTAGATGCATCCATACTGGATACAGGCAATGACTGAGCCAAAAACTAATACATGGTTGGATAGCCACTTTCATTGGGAATACAGCAACGTGCATACATTACAATTATATTATATTTTAGTGCTCACTATCTTCGATTGCAAAATGTTGCAAACGGCAACAAAAAAAATGACTGTATTTTGTTTGTTAAACATAGAGAAATAACAATGTACGACACGAGTTGACACTACGATTCCTACATCATTCGACTCCCCGCATATTGCTGTGCATGACCCAGTTCGATGTAAATAACAATGTACGACACGAGTTGACACTACGATTCCTACATCATTCGACTCCCCGCATATTGCTGTGCATGACCCAGTTCGATGTAGGTGCTTATTCTTGCTTCTCGAGGACTTATATTATACCCCGCCATTGAGGGTTATATTGAGTGGGTACCAATCACAATGGAAGGAGGTTCTCAGTGGGGTTCCACAGGGCTCAGTCCTGGGCCCATTGCTTTTTATAATATTTGTGAATGCAATTGAGAACAGTATAGACAGCAAAGTCTTGAAATTTGCAGACGATCTAAAAGTTGTCAGGATTATTAGAGGAAAACATGATCAGGATGTTTTTCAATCAGATCTGGACAAGCTAGTTGAGTGGTCTGAAGCATGGCAGATGAAATTCAATTTGAGTAAATGTAAGATTATGCACGCTGGACGGGTTAGCAGTAAACATAGGTATGAAATGGGTGGGCAGAAAATGGAGCAGATTGAAAAGGAAAGAGATTTAGGTGTCGTGGTAAACAATAGACTATCAGCGTCAGACCAGGTTGTAGAAGCTAGGAAAAAGGCACTTAGAATGCTAGGGGCCATTAACATAAATGTTTCCTACAAGAGTGAAAAGGTAATAACAAAACTGTATTGTGCATACGTTAGACCACATTTGGAGTATTGTGTACAAGCCTGGTCTCCAACATATGAGAAAGATTGCTGGTTGTTAGAAAGAGTTCAAAAAAGGGCAACAAAAATGGTTAATTGTCTTGGTAGTTTACCTTATGAAGA
>JAXIVJ010000130.1:173421-220921 GCA_036785665.1 Chirona hameri | reverse complement strand
GATATTTAGACATACCTATAATCATGATGCATGGACTTGGACAATTTGACATATTGCAAGCTGCTATTTTACAATATGATGCACAAGGAAATCACTGTCTTGAAAGATATTATAGTATTATGAAATGTATGGTACATGCAAAAAACATAAAATTGTCATAAGCGAAGATCGCAGGGCCTATTTTAAGGGAATACCACGGGGGGGGGGGGCAAAAAGGTAACACCCCATTTTTGGGGCCATCTTTTTTTGGCAAAAAGGTAACCCCATTTTTTTCCTCCGCGGATTTGGGCCGGTCACCTTATTAAGATTAAAAAATGCGGTTTAAAAAAAAATCACAAATCGGAGATAGCCATTTAGAAGAGAATGTCATTTCCTTTCTTTTTACATTTTTATTTCCAATGTGCTTTGAAACTCTATTTTTTATGATTTTTCCAACATATATTGTTTTTCCATCAAAAATGGCATGACATGATGTCATTAAAACGTTATTATCTCCCAAAATACCACATTAATTTCATTGAAATTTGGTGAGAAGACATATAATTGATCTATCACAGTTTTAAACTTATTGAGAAAATCCGGGAGGGGCAGATTCTGCCCCCCCCCCCCCCCAAGCGGGGCGCGTGTCGCCGGGGCTGCTTGAATTGCATCAGACGCGCTGTTTTGTCTATCATTGAAAGCAAGTGATACATAAAAACTTCAAATTCAATCACTTGAGAGAAGAAAAAACTTCCGTTTTCATGTAGTTTTCTCCTAAGATCATTGTGTTTCACGTTCAGTGCAGGGAACGCGCATGGGGGGAGGGGGGGGAGATACTTGTATTGCACCCCCTCCCCCCACCCCCCCACCCCCCACCCCACCCCCCCCCCCCCCACACACACACCACCACATATTCCTGAGGGGGGGGGGCATTTGCCCCTGATGTCTGCCCCCTGAATCCGCCAGTGGGGGGGGGGGGGGCGGATACCCTCCCCCTTACAGAGGGAATCCGCACCCTCCCCCCCCCAAAAAAAAACACCAGTTTTGGATCCGCCAATGCAAAGATCCATGTGGTATTTTTATCCGTTGACCTCCACGAGGTAAAATCTATTCACCCTGAGGTCATTCATTTTCTTCCATAGCTTTTTACCGAACCAGTAGTTGGCGATGAACGAGCGAACGCGAAGGAAATGTATGGTGAATTTCAACTCGATCAGGGAAGTAGTTTCTGAGATACAAATACGTGGTGCACACGTGCGCACGTGCAGAAGCACCCCACTCCTGACTTGTGGGAAAGTGGCGGCTAGAGCCCTTCATGGGACACTTTTTCAGCCCCCATCCCGTTCCAGCCCATTTAGCGAGACCCAAACCCGTTACAATCCCAATTCATAATTGATGGGGCTCCCATTCCCACCCATTTCAGCATATTTCACTTTTTGTGGTGCTAAAAAATGATATGGTCTGTCCCAAACCCGTTCCAACCCGTTACATTTCCAAAAATGGTCCCATTCCCACCCATTTCCATCCGGTTCCATGGGTTCCATGGGGATTGCCATTCCATAAAGGGCTCTAGTGGCGGCTGAGAGATCCCTAACCACCAGACTGGTGATTGATTCGACACTGATTTAATCGATTGGAATTGTTCAATCAAAATTCCTTTAATAAAAAATAATTGATTCACCACCATATCTTTTGATTCATGAATCGTGATTGAATCAAACCCTGCATCAAATCAAGGCTGATTGAATCAAAAGATTTAACGATTCTTAACGTATCAAGCACACTGATAAATTGTCCAAATATATGCAGTGCAGTGGCTGCATTCGGTTTATAGTGAAATAGTATTGCTGTAACAATGTTTTAGTGATCATATATATTATGTTTCCATTTGTATTGATTGTACACACATTCATCACATATATTTAAATGTTGAATCAAACGTGAGTCGATTAAAATATTTGTTTTGATTCTTTGAATTGGAAAGAATCAGTTTTCAAAATGTTCTCCGTGAATCGAACGGTGATTGAATTATTCAGATTACAAAAAAATGAATCATGATTTAATCATTCCAAAAAAGTTGAGTTAATAACCAGTCTGCTAACCACACACCAAATTTGAACACAATCGACTCAGCAGTTGCCCCCACCCACTCCAAATTGTGTGGCGACGTTCCTGATCCAACAACCCTCGATCTCCCCCACTCTGCCGATAATGAGCAATTGTTCAAAGGATATTGAAATTCAAGATATTCCGGAAATAATTTAAAGATGCACATTTTGGCTGGGAAATACTAAAACTTAGGAATATCATGACATTTGCATTGGACTTTGTATACATTTATCACCAGGTAAGCATATTTTATTTTAATTGAATACCTATCAAGCGAAAAATGACATGGAAATACTGAAATCAGAGTGGCAAAATTTCTTGACTGGGGGAGGGCAAAACGGCTCACTGGGGGGGGGGGGCATCCCCCCCCCAGTTAACATGTTAAAATAGGGCCGGGAAGATCGTTGTATGTCTCCACCTAAATAAGTATAATTACTGATCATGTTTATTGACTCTCATTAGGCAAAACATCATCGCCTAGCTTTGCTGTATGTATGCATGCTCAAAGAAACAAATTGCCTTCAGGGAAGCTTAAACTCATGTTCAGAGTGATTTTTACGAAAATAACACGGAATCACTTGAAATTGCCATTGATTCCGATTCCGATTCCATCATTTTCTCAAAATGATCGACTCCACCTGATTCCGATTCCACCCAGATGCCACTGGAATCGAATCTGATTCCGATTCCAGTACAGACGGAATCGATTCCGGAATCGGATTCGATTCCACTGGAATCAAGCGCAAGTCTGGACTGCTGTCAGCCACCAAAAGAGATCAGCTCACCCTTCTCCGTCGTTTTCATATTATTATTGGGGCTTAACGTCCCACCGCTCGCTCCCTTCATATAGTGATGTATTCGGAGACAAACCTTCACACATATAAGTTGCGTCCGTGGAAGTGGTGAGACTTGAACATGGGACCTTGTGATCACCATCCAGCGCTCTCCCGCTTTCTTTACCGCACCCGCTCCTCTCTGGCGTTTTTATCATTGAGTGTGTACTAGAGACACGATAAATGTAAACAGGATGCTGTGACAACCGCTCCTCTCTGGCGTGTTTATCGTAAGTGTGTACTAGCGACGCGATCAATGTAAACAGGATGCTGTGACTCCAATGACAGACACCGAGTGATGCACGACTGGGTGATGCATGACGTACGCTAGACAGAACCACTTACGACCCAAATAACGCATATTTCATACGGAATTCATAACTGGAGTGTGGCCAAACACGGCTCGTGTCCAACATGTCAGCTAGTTAGCCGGATCAGATTGGGTGCCAAACTCGCCGGGCCAGGACTGAGACTAAGTGCCGCGATCGCTGTGTCATGCTCCTCTAGTGTGTAGCGGAAGGGAAATCACCGGCATGGCATTTCAGTGTTACACAGTAAGGCAAGGGATTGATAAAACAGCAGTACATCTGAAGTGGACAGATAAGCACAGTGCAAGGTTCAGTTCTGAATCACTTGTTCCTGCGTTGTTCTTGGAATATCACTCATTTGCTGAACGTAACTTCAAAGTCGAAGCCTGGCACACATTTTCGAACATATCATTGTTCGCACCGCCAGTACGGGTCCTGGCATAACACTGGTTACTGCGGACATGGCTTTCACTGACCCAAAGCGTCGAGCGGTCTGAGTTAGCTATCAGGGACATGTATGATAAGTCATTATTGTCAGTGGCCAGCAGGGCTGCGAAGTCGGAGTCGGAATCGGTCGGATTCGGTGATTTCGGCCGGAGTCGGAGTAATTTTGCCGACTCTGACTCCGCCTTTCAGTCGTGGGCAGCGCATGGGCAAAGTATTTTTAATGTGTATTTTAGTGAACCACCGGTGGCGATGACTAAAAACGCATGCTCCTTCAACTTTGTTTGCTGCGATTCCGTTACCATTTAATGATTTGTAATCATGAGGTGTGTACCACGGTGGGCAAAATGAAACCTAGGGTGTGTCGGATACAGATCCAAAATGCCGCTCCGAAGACATTAAGCAACGATCACGATAAATCAATTTGTGAAAAATCCGGTTTTAAGTGGCGTGACACTTGCTCAGGCTAGTTAAACGTTGTCATATTAATTAACTATAACATTAAATTATTGCTTAATATCCACGTGGTTGGTAGGGTTGTCTCAAGACCTGCCAGTTTCTAATTTTGAACTTTCGGAACTTTAAAATAGAATGTTATGGTCAGACAATGTCTATCTATTTCGTTTAACTACTATAGTTTCTTAACTGAGCTCCAGTTTTGAAATGTGATTTTTTGTTTTGTTGCCGGTAGTCACTTCTGTCTGTTGACTGTTGGGTAATAGCTGCAGCCAATCAACCCGCGCCGTGTGCCGGTGCTCGGCGCCACCTTCGCCGTGCGCGGGGGGGGGAGACGTCTGAACGCCCCCCCCCCCCCCTCCCATCTAACTCTTCTCCTATGGGGAGTAGGGGCGGAATCCAAAAACACAGTTCGATAGCTCGTCACAAATCATGTCGAAATATTTTCCATTTTTTGGCTCATGACCATATTTAGGTCACCAGAGTCCAGAGGTCATCAAAGATAAAATTTTCAGATTATAGGACTTTGTTCGAGAAACCCCCAAATATTTCGGGGACTAGGAACAAACGGAAAAAAGCAATCGAAAGCTCATGAAAAATGCAATAGCTAAGTTGCCCTCAAAGTTTAGCTCAGACCAATAATTTAGGCTCCAGAGGTCACCAAAGGTCACGATGGCATTTTCTTCCAAAAGGTTTTTCGCTAATAACTTCTTATCGGTTATATATAGAGCAACACAGTGGCGTCATTTACATCTTTATTCTATCAAGAGTTATTGGCAAAAAAGTGTTGGTGACCTCAGATGACCTCAGCTGACGTTGCAGAGGTCACTGAGCAACAATTGCACCTGGATCATCAATAGCGCCGCCGTTTTTCCACTATCCTCGAAAACTTTTAGGGGGAGGCGTCCAAAACTCCGACTCCGAGCCCCTCCCGCCACGGCGCGGGTTAAAGGCCGGAGTCGATTTTCGGAGTCGGAGTCGGAATCGTCTCCGGGGGCTCGGAGTCGGAGTTACCTGAAAAGTGAAAACCGATGGACTCCGCAGCATGTAGGACGGATCGCCTTCAAAATTCCTCTTATTTGGAAAAATGAGACCTCAATTTTGAGGACGATAGAGACGGACCTCTGTGCCAAATTGACCGGCGCATCGAGTGGTAGCATTTGTTTTGGCGTTCAACTATTGCTGTGTGGCAAAAAGTTTCCTCAAAGTCAGGCGACGTCGCCCAAGCAGCGTGCACACTTGGAGTAGCCGAGTGAACTACCTTACTTAATCATTCATTATGCGCATAATGTATCCTTCTATGGTAAAACTAAGCATACCAACGTAAAGGTGGGTCTTTCAGCTTACATATACACCCTTAATCGAATTTCGAAGTTAATGTTTAAGCATGGTAGAAACACTTGCAATATCGCTTACAATGCTGACTCATTTGATTTTATATCCTCATTTGCATGTAATCCTACAAAAAAATAGCCGCCAGTCGTCGCCAAGTTTTTGACATGATTTGTGACAGAAACATCATGCCAAAGTGTTGCAAAATGATTGTTTTTGCTTCTGTTTGCTTCTCTGTGAGATGTCAGTTTGCAGTTAGCGTGCACCGGTCGGCCGGTGCGGCTCACGCATGCGGCGAGGCCGTGTCGTCTTAGGTTGAGTGCGAGCCACCCAAGGCTATCGCGAGAGATGTTGGATTAGTTGAGTCGCGGTGGTTGCCATGGTAACGGCTCAAACGTTGCCTGATGCAAATTGACCGGGGCTGGCCAGGGCCCTGGCAGGTCACGGTCGAACGGCTTTTGTCGTTAGTTGGGTGCGTGGGCGGGTAATTTTGACACCATTCCGCGTTTCAAAGCTCTGGCATTGACGGTGAGCAAACACTTATACGTTTGCCTCAAATGACGCCTGTATGACGTCATAATGTGGCACAAATTGACTTAAATTTATATTTGACATGAAAAAAAAAATCAGATTCGGACTCAGCGCATCCAGTGACCCCTGTAACCGTAAAATCATCGCAGTTGTATCTTAACACTGAATTAAGAGGCATTTTGAAGGCGATCCGTGCCATAGTGCCCTGGTGGCCAGTGTCAATCAGGCCCCTCGTGCGTACTGCGTCCTGACTCGGCCGCTGCCTTCCGTCCTACAGGCGACGCAGCGTCACCGCATCTCCAAGGGCTGGCTGAAACGGCTGGTGGAGTCGCGGAAGCAGTCGCTGTCCAGCCAGCCGTTCGAGACGATCCGTTCCATGGAGGAGTACAGCGTCAACACCGTCTCGCCCGTCAACTACCTCGTCCTCCAGTGTCTCGGTGAGATGTTGTCAGCTCACGAGATGTCAGATGTTGGCTGTCACGCAGATGTCAGCTCAGCTTATCGATGGGAGAGTGGGCGGGACGCGATGGTCCGTCGATGCAGATATAACTCCCGTGACATTGGGGTGGAATCCGTCTTCTCTATTTAGTACTTTAGACCAATTAATTGGTGATGATGGGGGGGGGGGCTTGGGGTGTAGGACGAATTCGTCGGAATGTCTGTGGTAACCGTTTCTGGTTTATTCTATATTCAATGGGATTATCAGTGACATGCGTGTGTTTGAGGAGCCCTCGACCAACCAATAGGGCTCTTGGCTTTTGTCGTACCAGTTTTGTTCTGCGAGGTATCATAGCGCCAAGTTTTCAAATGAAAGACCTATAGTGGTTTGTCTGGGTGGCGATACCAGGGTACTGATAGGTATGGATTTTAACACCCATCACTGCTGCCGTCTACTGACCCGCCACTGCCAGGTGCGTCGTTTCCCAGCTACCCTATGCTGTCCGGTGGTCCGTTCATACAGTGTATAGTGCCCTGGTTCATACTTAACAGAGTTGTTTGTTTACAGTCCTGGTCTTGTCACGGAAAATTAGGCTTCGATGACACAAAGTAACGTGGTCATTGCACCATCTCTGTCTATATGCAGACCGTCAGTCACATCTGCCCCCCGGAACATGACGTGATCCTCATGATAAATTAATGCCTTTTGCGTGTCGTTTTTCACGTCACTACTCACTAATTCAACGTTGTTGCAGTCTTCCACCATGTTCTCACCACATCTTTTCCCACTCTGTCCCAGTGACATCATAGTACCACAGCAGTTGGACTCCAGATAACTCCTTTGAAGTTTAACTGTCACAAGCCCCATTAAGACCACCCCTCCCCGTGCATCCAGACCTGGGCCTGAAGTTGGAGTCGGAGCACCTGCAGCTGGTGAGCCGGCTGGGCCGGGCGCAGGGTGTCAGCTCGCTGCTGCGCGCCACTCCTCGTCTCGCCCCACGCCGCATCTGTCACCTCCCAGCCGACCTGATGGCGCAGCACGGGGTGAAGCCCGAGCGGCTCTGGCGCGGTCATGACGACCCAGCCACGCGCGAGGTGGCCTTCGAGGTGGCTAGTGTAGCTAACAGGCACCTGGAGCACGTGAGTGGCTGGGTGGTATGAGAGATCTTGGGATTGAAGTAAGCTGAAGACGTGGGGCTCCCTTCTGTTCGGTCCAACTGGGTAAGTGGCCATCGTGTTTCTAAGGTGATGTCAGACAATGTGAAACGAAATTGTTGTCGGTCTCTTTCAAATTTCATCTGCCGGATTTTTGATCGGTGTTTTGTTTTGTTTCACAGAGCAGAGCTTGAGCTAAAAACTGAGATACAGCTTAATATTTGAAAAGTGTTATCAACTCTCAAGTGACATGTTCAGGACAATTGGACGTTCTCGATGTCGGCTTCGCGTTACTTCAGATGCTGCCATCTGTTTTCTGTCAGGTAAAAGAGCACTTCTCGAAGGTGCCGCGGGAGGCGCGCTCGGCGTTCCTGCCAGCGGTGGCCGTGGCCAGCTACCTGCGTCGGCTGCAGCGGGCCGACTTCAACGTGTTCCACCCGGAACTGCAGCGGCGCGACGGCTGGCTGCCGGCCCGGCTGTGGTGGCGGAACCGGCGAGGCACACTGTGAGAGGTCCGGGAACCGGCGCGGCTTACTTCGCTGGGCCGGCGCAGAGTGGCAGACTAAGAACCGCGCTGCCAGCTCAGTGGCCGAACGAGCTGTTAATTTGTGTCTGGTGATGAGTAGAATTATGTGTGTACTCATGTGTTTGATGGTATGTGAAATACAGTATTGCTGCAGTGTGATGGTTGTATCGTTAGTTATAGTTATCTTGGTTTTATCGTTACCGTGGATCAACGGTTGTAACTGTCGATCGGCCTTTATAAGTTATGATTCATGGATAATTAGGGCGAGCAACGAATGTGAAAGTGAAATCAGAAATAGTATGAAGAGGCATTTAAATCGTGTGTATATCCACAGCTTCAGCTACTTGGAAGATGCGTCATTTTTCTGATGACATTTGACATGACATCACTAGGGGCAGTGTCCAACGCTGTTGTTGCCGCGTGTCTGAAATGGTGGGTGTGAAGTTACAATTTACATTTAAAAAAATTATTTGATTTATCTTTCTGTCATGCATTATTACTGAGTAAGCAAATAATTACGGACTATTGATGGCAGCGATGCGTTGAGGTTATCATTGATCGAAATTATCATGTATCACACTATAATTTAGCAGCGTATTCTCACTGTATACAGGGCAATAGAACACTAGGTACTCCAAAGTTTGTTTTAGTATATACTATAAAAACTAGAAAACATACCAACAAATGAAGGTCACTACCATATTTGGAATAATATACCAAATATGGATGCTCGATATTCGCGGCAAGTATGGCGTTTGTGTTTCAATCAAGAATAATACAGATTTATACACCTTTGCATTCACTCCCGTGCAGTGGCATTCTTCGTCACCGACGGCAGGGTATTTATTGGTCTGCATCTCGCTTTATGTTCCAGTTTCTGGTTAGTTAGTGGATTATTGAATTATTTAATTTTTGTCAGCTCTGAGGAGTCATTGTCGTGTTGACAGCCTTGGAATTTGTGTCATTTTCTGGACTTTTTGGGTCCAAATAATTTTGCTCTCTTCATATTTTATATTTCATATCAGGCCGCTCAATATTGTTTTCCCGCAAGTTTGGTAAGACTTCGCTCGGCCTTCGGCCCCGCTCGTAATATACATCCTTGCCACCTAACTGGCTGAATTTGGTGACACTGTGTTGAGATAATTTTGTATGTACTCATTGGTTATTTGCAGAACTTTGTACATACAAGTTATTGGTTCATGTCGTATTCTTCTGCATCTGGCTGTTGCGCTGAAGCGCCGGAGCCTGGACAGCTCGGCGGCGACTGCTGTGTGTTGAATAGTGCAAGTTTGATCAGGTCTGCTGCCGTTGTACTGTGACTGGCGCATGTGAGGCCTTCTGCATTTATATT
Source organism: Chirona hameri (assembly GCA_036785665.1). NCBI lineage: Eukaryota > Metazoa > Arthropoda > Thecostraca > Balanomorpha > Balanidae > Chirona > Chirona hameri. Next base: position 211,459 of record JAXIVJ010000130.1, on the reverse strand, counting down.
GTTGCTAAGCGTGGCGTTGGTCCAGTCCCTGGGGTGCTTGACAAGATATTAACTTGGTATGTATCTTAGGATGAGTAGTAGTCGGCTCAGCAGAAGAGGGCTCCTGTAGTCAGCTATCTGGGGCTTCCCCGGCACAAGCGTTGATGTCATGCAGTTTGTTTTCACATTCTGTTGTGTATTTTCCTTGGTGTGAAACATATGTTATATAAAATATATGTGATTGATCTCATTATAAAGGCATTGCCCGTGATTTTAAACATTGGCAGATCCAGAACGGTGGTTTCAGGCCTGGGGGATATAAAATATATGTGATTGATCTCATTATAAAGGCATTGCACATGATTTTAAATATTGGCGTATCCAGAACGGTGGTTAATTTTGCTCTGATTTCAGGTGTTTTTTTTTGTTGTGGGGGTGGGGGGGGCATGGCCGCCATGCCCCTTTCCCCTGGATCCGCTAGTGATTTTAAATATCACATTTGTATGTGCTCTGTTGTAGTATTTATATCCTGATCTAGTCATAAGCATGCTTGAATTTCATCCATATATCTATATATTGACAATATATATATATATATATATATATATATATATATATATATATATATATATATATATATATATATATATATATATATATATATATATATATATATATATATATATATATATATATATATATATATATATATATATATATATATATATATATATATATATATATATATATATATATATATATATATATATATATATATATATATATATATATATATATATATATATATATATATATATATATATATATATATATATATATATATATATATATATATATATATATATATATATATATATATATATATATATATATATATATATATATGCATATGCATATGCATATGCATATGCATATGCATATGCATATGCATATGCATATGCATATGCATATGCATATGCATATACATATATATATATATATATATATATATATATATATATATATATATATATATATATATATATATATATATATATATATATATATATATATATATAGTGCAAATCAAGAATACTGATGTCTAGATCGGATATTTTGCCACAGTATGTTGCCTAAAATATGATATTCCTAATCACGTACGATACCTGTATTTAATAGTATTGCATTACTAGTGGTCTTCTCACATGATAATAACTAAATAATAAATGCATTAATGAATATATAATACATTAATTATTTAGTTGATATCATGAGATCATTAGCAATAATATAATATTTCAAAAAGGCCACAGTCAGTGACTATTCACGTCGTTTCCTCTTTCCGTCGAATTGAAAAATTGTTGTCTGCAGCGGGATTCGAACCCGCGCTTGGCCATCGCTCGATCTGTATGGGTTCACGAGATGCTTAATAGCTCGAAAACGAACCTCACGGCGTACACTTTTGAACCCGGAAATGGAAAGAAAAATGTTTACGCTTCATTTCTAGCTACTTTGTATTGTCGTATCGGTTGCAGGTAAAAAAAAGCCGTGGGCCCGTAAAATGTCTTTTTAACATGGAACCCTATGGCCTAGTAGGAAAATGTACGCCGTGCTGCCATATGGACTTTGGACCCCCGCACTGTATGCATTGTCATCAGAGTAGACGGTTCTCGACGCATTTGTGGCATTCGTTTGTTTGACGTCCTCGGTGTTTTGTGTGTCGGCGAGAAACAATTTGCAAGTTGGTAAGTTGGGCACCCATACATATTTTAATTATATTATTGTTTTAATGCAATTACCGAGCAGGCGCGAAGCGCCCGTGAGGTTTCTCGTCAACTTACTAGACAAATTTACATTTGACCCGACACGGCCGTACAGACGCTTTTCGGAAACTAATAACTTTGCAACCACTGCTCCGGTTGAGATCGGGTTTTCACCATTGGATAGCCGATAGGATCATCAAATACATTTTGTTGTTGGTATGTTGCGTTCTGATAGAGGTGGTACCACAGCGCTTAGCACACGCAAACGTCGAAATGAACAAAAATAATTATTGATCAAAAATGGCTTTATTGATCTGAGTATTAATTTATATGATGAAGCCAGGGGCGTAGGAACTATGTTCAAGTTGGGGGGGGGGGGGCAGGAGGTATTCTGAAGTTGATTCTTTCCATGCAACGCCCATAGGTGTAATGTTAAAATCCTTAATGTTGGGGGGGGGCTGCCCCCCCTGCCCCCATGCTCCTACGCCTATGGATGAAGCATGCAGCGCTCAGGATGTACTACTCTCTTTTGGCGGATTTGAGAAAGGAGATCATGAACAATTTAATACAACTTAATTTGTATGTTGACATGCATGGAGGCCTGGCAATTTTTATGGATGACTAAAAGAGCTATGTGTTGCTACCACTTGTGCTCCTGTACCGTTTCATATTTCAAACCTGTTTAAGCTTTACCAGAGCACGCCCGCTTGGTCATCGCCCAAAAAGGTGCTTTGCTGGTGGTACAAATGTTTGACGACCTGAACCTAACAGGTTTTTGTTTAAATTGTGTATTAACTGCCTTGTCAGTGTGGACATTTGTGTATAGGTGTGGTGTCACTGGATTCAGCTCAGCTTGAAGTGTTTGAAATGGCAGTGATATGCATTTTCCAGCAATTGTTATAAAAAGCAATGTGTTCCTTCCTAGTGATTTCCCTATGCAGTGGACGACAGAGAGAAGATTTTTGTCAGGAATCACTTTAGTTCCTAACATTTAAATTGTTGGTTAACTGACGGGGGCATTTAAAGGAAATAGTTCACCTTCAACATTAGTTTTAAACTGATATAGCAGTTTTGTAGCCTGTGTTGGGAAACCCCTATCTGCAGGTTTTCTTGACTGAAAAGGCTCCATCCGAATATATTTGAGTTTTAGGCGAAGGAATGCGGTGCTGGCGAAAGAATGTTGTACTGGTTCTAGCCCGGGCAGAGGCTATACCATCAGCCAATCAGCTTGCAGCTAGTGCTAGAAAGCGAATCGCCTGCCGCCGGTTGGCACATCTCCAATGTGAGTCTATCCTTATGCGACTACTGTCAAATCTGATTGATTGAACTATTTTTTACATTTGCATGACATCAGGACTCTGACTCAGAGAGTATGCATATAGTTTTTGATAAACAATAAAAATGCACGGCCTTCTGTCCTGAATCGGCGCGATATAAGGCCGTTTTTGACAATATAAAGAGAAATTGTATTACAAAATATAATCAAATTGTGTTGGGTAATAAAATTCAAGGTGAACTATTTCCTTTAATGCCCCCTCCCCCATGATGAATTTTTGTAATAGCTCAAAACCAATAGCGCTATCAATGTGAAACTTGGATACCTTCTTCTAAATCACGTTTACGTCTTCTGTGAAAAATTCATAAATTTTGTCAAATTTTTTGATTTGTAGCAAATTTAGTGACGTCACTACCTCACTACACACGTTTTACACCAAAATCACCTAAAATGTAACAGACCATACAAATGCTATATTTTGAGCAAAATGTGATCCAAAAATGTCAAAAGATAGCAAATGGCAAGGGCTAAAACATGGCTATCTCGGATATTTTTTGGGTGTTTTGGACCCAAAAATTAAAAAAAAAACTTTTTTTGGGGTCACACAAAATATTTTTTTTCTTCTCAAAGATATAAAAAACAATATATGTCAGAGAACCACATGGGAAACTACCATACCAAATTTCAGAATTATATCACCATTTTTTACTGACTTATGGCATCTAAAGTATGGGTAACTAATGACATATTTAAAAAAAATAGTTTTTGGCTTTTATTGACCAGATGCAGACAAATAAATGACACCACTGTATTTCTGAGACCAAACTGGTCTAGAAACATGCCTTTTGTATTTATATTTATCAATTCAATTTGTTGACCTTCAGTGACCTGAATTTGACCTGAACTTGACATTAACTTCGTGTAAATGAGGTCAGGTGGTAAAATAGCTATCACTATCGAATTCTACATGGAAAATAACTCATAAAACATGTGTTGCATGACTTTCGTAGATATTTTTAGCAGTGACCTTTTGTGACCTGACCTGACCTTGACCTTGATCTTGGCCAACAATCTTACTTTAGCTCATGCGGGATGTGTATCATACATTTGGCAGCACTTTGGGTGACCATGGTCGTAATCGAAGACTTTGGATGGAAAGTATGTGGCCCATAAAATCAAATACGTCGATTTTGACCTGTGACCTGACATTTGACCTCACTTTGGCATGTTTGAGTATGCTTTAGATTCGTATCATTGAGAGCTTTCGATTGCCGCCTTGCGCGTCTCGCTGCGAGTATTGGTTCGGAAGATAACCGGGGGGGGGGGGGGGGGGCGGGGGGCGTTTGACGTCCCCCAGTCAATGGCGTTCTGCTGAGACCCCAGTCAATGCCGGGTTAAAGTGTCAAAATGCAAACATTGAGTGCGCCATTTAAAAATGTCAAAGAGACTAGCAAAGTTGTGGCGCCTGTAAGTCCCAATCATCATCAAAGAGACTAGCAAAAACAACGTTTTCACACGTATTGGAATACAAATTCATCGCAACTAATCTCTATGCCCGAACCTCACGGTGCCGCTGGCTGGCACGTGCAAGGGCCGATCCAGCCAGCCGTTTTTTTTTTGGGGGGGGGGGGGGGGTGGCTAAACCGTTTTTAGCAGACCTTACCTACCCCAAATTTCGATTTTTTCCCCGGATTTGGGCCACTTTATTTCGCAACCACACGATTTCGAATATTTATATATATATATATATATATATATATATATATATATATATATATATATATATATATATATATATATATATATATATATATATATATATATATATATATATATATATATATATATATATATATATATATATATATATATATATATATATATATATATATATATATATATATATATATATATATATATATATATATATATATATATATATATATATTTTTGGGGGGGTTCGTCCTTTTGGGATATCGAAAAAGGTCAGCTTGCAGTTTGTATTGTTCCGACATTGCCTTACACTGAGCAAAACCATGTCTATTATCAGCTTTACTGAGGGGCGTCGCCGATAATTTTTGAGTGGGGGGTCGCTGAAATGACGAAAAAAATGTACCCCAATTTGTTATGCGTGTATTGTGCCCTTGCAGCATTTTTAATGTGGATTTGCATGTTATAGTAGGTACTTGTTATTTAGCGCCGCGAAGCAGCGCAAATTTTGTTTCGGGTTTGCCTGATAAAACCCAGAAACATAGGCATTTTTAGCTTCTTAGCCTTGTAGAGGATAAGAAGCTAGAAATGTTATTCATTCAATTCAGCGTTACGACGAAACGAAGACGATGACGATGGCTTCGTTATGATCATAGCCACTGATGTGACGCCGCGAAGCGGCGGCGTGAACATTTTAATTTTAGGTCGTGGAAAACGCAGTTTTAATATTGGAACCAGACCGTGAGTGGAGCCAAGCCTCAGGTAACTCCTTTTCCTGGTTGCACATCTCGGTATGATGAAAAATGTTGAAATGAAGGTAGTTTTTCATATACATTAGCCTCGGATAGTAAATCTTGATGACCGGTGGCAGTCTGCGCTCAATAGTACATATGATAATAATAACTGTAGTCTGTATACATACCTCTGTACCGAACTGTAACAAACAACTGGTAGCGGTGCAAATGGTTTCAAAGTAGCAAGAGGCAGAACGACTTTTCCGCGCATAAATAGGCTGTGGATCTGGAGGAGCCTGGGGGGAGATGGCTTGGGGAGATAGTCCTGGCCTGTCTCCACTATTAGCTCTTCGGGCCAGCAAGTTGGGCACCGCTGGAACAGCTTCCGGTTGCCGAGGTCCGCGTCTGCGTTCGCGTCGCCTTTTTCGGAACTCGGCAGACTAGCTAAACATGTAGCCGGCTTTAAAGTTAATATTGTATGAAGAGAGTTGGCCCTGGGGCCAGCAATTAACGCCAAGGAGAGCCTCTGCAAGACACTTAATGAAATTAATTTGTCAAATTTGTATATGCAATTGCGAAACTTGTGTCATGCCGCGAAGCGGCGCGAAATTTTACAGTTTTTGACTGTGGCTAGCTGGATTTTGACTGCTGCAATTTTGGGTTGCCCAGTACCGTTCTAAAAACTCAAATATAGCATGTATTAGACTTCACGTCTGGGGGGGAGGCAAAACATAGTTTGGCCCCCTTAAACAGGCTGGGGGGGGAGCATAGCCATGTTCGCCCCCCCCCCCCCTGGATCCGCCCTTGGGCACGTACAAGGCCGTATGACACGTGTTTATTCACACCAAGTTTGTCGTATTCGCTCAAGTAATTTATTTCTGCTCGGAAGAGAAAGAAGGGTCTTATTATGGCCTTAGGTCATATTACGTCATATGTGCCCTTAACCCGCCATTGACCGGCAGGGGGCAATAGGGGGCGAATATTACCCCCTGACAAATGTGTGTGATAGCTCAAAGCCCAATGGCGTTATCGATGTGAAACTTTGGGTACCTTCTCCCACATCAATTTTACATCTTGTGTGCAAAAATGAAGCAATTTGGTTGATAATTTGTTTATATATAGCCAATTTAGCGATGTCACTACACACAAGTTTGACAATAAAAGAAGCTAAACTTTAACAGGCCGTACAAAGCCTTTTTTAGCAAAATGCAATAAAAAAAACGTCGAAAGATAGCAAATCGCAAGGCCTACAAAATGGTTATCTCGTATTTGTGAAAATTTCGGATTTGGACCCAAAAAATTAAAAAACGAGTTTTAAAATACAATACAATAAAAATGTTCAAAGATGTTCACAAAACCGGAATATATGTTGGAGAACCACATGTGAACAATACCCAAACCAAATGTAAAAGTAATATCTTCATTTGTGACTAACTTATGGCTCCCCAAGTGGTAACTCATGACGTCATATTTTGAAATTGCGTTTTTGGGCTGTCAATGGCCAGATGCAGACAAATAAATGCCAGCACTGTATTTCTGAGACAACTGGTCTAGAAACATGCCTTTTTGATCTAGATTTATCAATATACGATTGTGACCTTATGTGACCTGACCTTGACCTGATATTGGCACTAGCTTCAATTAAATGAGATCAGATGGTAAAATGGCTATCACTATCGAATTATACGTGTAAAGTAGCCCATAAAACATGTGTCACGTGACTTTTGTATATATTTTACGCATAGTGACAGCTCAGTAGGGAGAGTGCTGGGGGGTTGACCTCACCCGGTAGTGGAAGCCCGGGTTCGAGTCGCTTCGGCGCTCGCTATTTGCCCCTGACTGTGATGGCCTGCGGCCGGTGGCAGCGGTCGCACTCAAGGTCAGGTGACGTCAGAGGGCGGGGCGGACCGTGTCCAGGTATGTCAGGCACGTCAAACTTTCGCTTCTAAATTCCGCCGGCTACCAGGAATTCGCGATCGGATGCTTGGGGTCAGGGCCTGCGCAACAAGCTCTGCTTAGCGCGGGGCCTGACCTCGGAAATCCATCCATTAAAAAGGTTCGGACTAAATTTATATATAAACAAAATGAAATGCCAGAGTCCAGACGCCCTAACACTGGACTTTTCGTGTTATTGGTGTTCTCTAGTGCATCGGTAATGTCTACATCGCCGATAGCATGCAAAGTCTGGTGTTTGGACATGTCTGGCATTACAGTTATTTACCCTATCCTATCCAACCAAACCTAACTAAACCAAACCCAAAGCCTGTTTAGGCTATTCAAATCAAGGAATGGCTTTGAACTGAAGGTTTTGTATTGAACTCTGTCATAGAACATTAAAGAAATGTGAGATAAACTTGTTTTATTTCAAGATATATTTAGCTTCCTTTCTTGATAGTTTTTCCAATACCAGGAACTACGACATGATGTTTCACATAGTGACAGAGGGATTTGCAGTTCTTTGCATATTAGGTTTTGGTTGATACTTGAAATGTTAAGATAAAACTGTTTGGGATGAACACCTCGCAGTTTCTATGCAAAAAGGGGAAACCTGACAGGGAAATGTAGCAACAAAGAAATGAGGACAGGGATCAAGGCTTGCATTTTATGCAGAAATCGGTGACCTGACACTAAATGTAGAAATTAAGCAATGCAGGTGTGACAAACATCTGGTGACAAAGAAAGGTGAAACAAAGGTTTATATAAATGGGAGTGTAGTGAAGATGAAGGAAGGTCAGATATGGAACTAGGAGACAAATGTGTTGGATGAGAATGGGAACGTGTCGGGAACGGGACCGGGGTGGGAATGGAACAGGCATGGATCAAGAATACAACGAGAAGGGGAGTGTAACTGGAACGTAACGGGAAAGGAATGGGGATGGACAAGAACGGAGCAGGATTGGATCGGGAACGGAAACGGAACGGGACGGAATTCGTCGGCAGGAATGGAAAAGGACGGAAATGGGATGTGAAACGAGGGCGACATTGACTTTAAGATCCATTGAGATGTATATTGAATTTGAATTATTATTATTATCCCAGCATCCTGATAGATCCAAGATCAGTGACTCAGTTTTATCGAGACCTCAACGAATCCCAGATTCATAGTTGCATTTTGTCGTGAGATTCATTGGGATTCTTTGGGATTCCAACTCTTGTGGGATTTTGTTGAAACTCTTCTTGGATCAGTGACCTGTTTATTGGATTTATGCACGTATCTGCTAGAAACAGCATATCTTCCTGATCCTGTGTGCTCTTAAAGGGACTGTCCCACCTTTGTGAAAGTTGTAGAATCACACTTAATTGTATGTCTACATGTCAGGCGAGGTCAGCTGAACATGTTCGTGAACTTTTTTTTCCGAAAAAAAAATTATCTTGGAAGATATTCAACTTTTAGTTTTAAGCGAAAAGTTGGGTTGGTGACGTCATATGATTTTTTTCATAACAGGGAAATCCTTTGTGCTGCCAAATATATGGCACAATTTTTTGTCGACATCTATTGCGCAGAAAAAGCGAACCACCAGGTGTCTAGATTAAAGGTGTCTAGATTGGATTAGATTGCGAACCACCCGGGGATCGAGAAATGAAAGACGAAAACATTCCAAGGCTGACCTTAAAACAAGTCGACTATCATTACCAGTTGGGTAAAGAGACGACGCTGTCGGCTTAGAGTTCCTATTCAAATACACATGGGCCTTATTTTTTACAGATGTAAAAATAAAACTCGAATATCTTTTTGATTAGATCATTGTTGTTGTTTTAACTGCTGCCATACTTAATTTCAATGCCTAGCCATAAAAATGGCTATCTCAACTCAAATATAATGTTAACCCGCGCACTGCAGGGGCTTTGCGCCGAACACGAACTGCAGGGGGGTTGATTTCCGCCCCCCCCCCCCCCCCCCTGAGATCTCGAGAACTACGCTACGTAGCGAGAAGCGGAAAAAGGCATTTAATAGCTTGATACATGTTCTATCGAAAGTATTTCAGTGTTCTTTTAGGTCAGGTCAAAATTGAGGTCACCAGAGGTCATCAAAGGTCAAATTTTCCAGTTTTTTCTTGTTGTTAGGACATCGCTCCAGAATTTCCCATATATCTCAGAAACGATGCTAGTTAGAAACAAACGGAAAAAGTAAACGCCAGCCAGTGAAATTTGCAATCGCTAAGGTGTCCTCAGATTTGATCTCAGGTCAATATTTGAGGCTACAGAGGTCAAAAAGAAAAAAAATGCAGTTTTTTTGCTAAATCGTTTTTGCTATTAACTTTTTATTTAATAAATATAACGAAAAGCTGTTTACGCCATTGTGTTTATCTTGGCAAGGCGCTTCGAATAATATACATGGTGACCTTGTTAAGTCAACTTAACAATTTGACCTCAGGTCAAGGTCAATTGTCAAATGGTGACCCAAGTAGGGCATGTTGCATATGGGAAGACGTATCTCGACGAGACAAACACATTGATGTCTGTTTTACTTCTCTATCTTCATTATGTCAGGAGTTATTGACAAAAAAGTGATGGTGACCTCACATGACCTCAAATGACCCAATAGGGGTCACTGAACAAAAATTACACCTGTATCATCAAGAATATCCTATAATAACATGATCCAGAAGTAATTGGACTAATATCATACATATCCTTGAAATAGGAAGCATTTGTATATTTCCCCATTGACTTAGTATGGGGAGGTTACGAAATTGACCTGACCTTAGGTCACCGATATCAAAATTCCGACATAAACGAATTGTAAGTACTTATGTCCTCATGATATCCTGTAAGTTTCAAACTGATCGGTGAAAAACTCTGGCTTTGGCACAACTGCAAACATTTTTGGAGGTGTGATCACTTGACCTGGTCTCGTGACCTGACCTGAGATGACCCGAGATGACCCGAGGATATTTTTTTTCAAAGTGTGCGCAATTTATGTCCTAACAGGTGTGCCAACCCGGCGGCGCTGCGCGCTGCCGTTTTTTTCGCTATCTTTGAAAAACCTGAGGGGGGGGGGCGGAAATCAACCCCCCCCCCCCCCCCCTGCAGTGCGCGGGTTAAGGTGGGATTAAGGATGCGCGGGATAAGGTCCCTTTAAAGCCATGGACTTATATATCGCATCTAGTTTACATTCATCTTTTTTGTATAGGATATTTGTTCTCTTCTTGGGTGGATACAAAGAGTATCGTGTTCTTTGTTCATATCTTACATATCGTTTCAATAAAAGTTATTCTCACAATTGACTTTCCTATAGGCATGTTCAGCTGATTTCATGGCTCCACACACACTGAGAAAAAAAAGGTAACATTTTACTCTGCCATTTCTAGAATCCGGTCACAACAGCAGCAGCAGGAGCAGCAGCAGCAGCAGCATGTCCAACAACCTGAAGGCGTTGTCGGAGGACGGCCTGCTGGCTGGTGAACTGGCTAACGCTGGCCAGCGGTTGGTTGTAGCCGACTTCACCGCCACCTGGTGCGGCCCCTGTCAGCGGATCGCTCCCGTCTTCCTGGAGTACGCCAAGCGATACCCCAAGGTGGGTGATACAGCGGCGGCGGCGGGACACGGTTGTGCGGGTAACCGTCAACGTGAGTTGTGTATTTGTATGTGTGGCCTTCGACAGACAGAAAATGGTATCACGCAGGACAATCTGGTGCTCGTATGTCGGTTCGGTTAATGCGACAGACCATGGTGGCCAAATTCAGAGATTTAGGGGGAATAGAGGGATGACAAAATTGCTTGTTTTATCAAAAATGATAGGACGAAGGAGGTGTCTGGGTCTAAAAACATGCAAATAAGGTCAGAATGTGCATGTTTTTGTGCTGGACACTCCCCATTTCATGATATCACATAATGGAATAATTTTGTCATCCCTCCCCTAACTCTCCGAATTTGCCCACTATGCGACGGACAATGGGGAAAGGTAAACAACACGTAATGTATCAATGTCGTTGCGTTTATCGGTAGATTGGTGTTTTAATCACTATTGTTGAAACTTGTTCACGTCGTTTCTTCCGTTCTAAACATACAGTGCTCGCCAATCTACGGCTGGGACCATGGTGCCATTCGATTTGTATCGTGTGTAAACTCGGCAGCTCTGACAAGTGACAACTCGACTCGGCCCTCAGGCGTTATTCCTGAAGATAGACGTGGATGAGTGTCCCGACACGGCGGCGGCGCAGGGGGTCCGTGCCATGCCCACATTCATCTTCTACCGCAGCAAAAACAAGATCGACACCATGCAGGTGAGAGTGGCCGGCTGGTCCAGGCAGGCTTCGTTTTCTGAGTTGGATTATGCGGGATTGGTTGATCTATATTTGGTATGGATGTGTAAAGTGCTTGGTCACTATCAAGTTACACCCTTTCGTGTATTGTATTTGTTAACGTTTCGTTAAATGCTATTTGTGTTACATGTTGTCACCTATGTCGATGTTCCAACTTGGTAAGATTCGAAAACGTTCTGTCATTAATATCCGCATTCCGCCAAACAGCCGGTCTATTTTGTTTTGTAATACCGTCAATGTTGGATTCAAATCATTTGGATTCAATCATTCAAAGCATCAAATCAGCGCTGACTTAGCCATGACCTCCACGTGACCTTGCGTTATATGCCCTCTTCCTTAGCCATGACCGCCACGCGACCTTGCGCTATATACCCTCTTCCTTAGCCATGACCTCCACGCGACCTTGCGTTATATACCCTCTTCCTTAGCCATGACCTCCACGCGACCTTGCGTTATATACCCTCTTCCTTAGCCATGACCTCCACGCGACCTTGCGTTATATACCCTCTTCCTTAGCCATGACCTCCACGCGACCTTGCGTTATATACCCTCTTCCTTAGCCATGACCTCCACGTGACCTTGCGTTATATACCCTCTTCCTTAGCCATGACCGCCACGTGACCTTGCGTTATATACCCTCTTCCTTAGCCATGACCTCCACGCGACCTTGCGCTATATACCCTCTTCCTTAGCCATGACCTCCACGCGACCTTGCGTTATATACCCTCTTCCTTAGCCATGACCTCCACGTGACCTTGCGTTATATACCCTCTTCCTTAGCCATGACCTCCACGTGACCTTGCGTTATATACCCTCTTCCTTAGCCATGACCTCCACGCGACCTTGCGTTATATACCCTCTTCCTTGGCCATGACCTCCACGCGACCTTGCGCTATATACCCTCTTCCTTAGCCATTGCCGCCACGCGACCTTGCGTTATATACCCTCTTCCTTAGTCATGACCTCCACGCGACCTTGCGTTATATACCCTCTTCCTTGGCCATGACCTCCACGCGACCTTGCGTTATATACCCTCTTCCTTAGTCATGACCTCCACGCGACCTTGCGTTATATACCCTCTTCCTTGGCCATGACCGCCACGCGACCTTGCGCTATATACCCTCTTCCTTAGCCATTGCCGCCACGCGACCTTGCGTTATATACCATCTTACTCCTTATCGTGTGCCCACTGACCTACTAGTGCCGTGCGTACTCACACCTGACGCCCTGAACCTCACACGACCCCGCCACCGGTGCCCCTACCCAACTTCTGACCTGCGTTGTCTATCCCCAGGGCGCTGACCAGGGAGCCCTGGAGGAGAAGATCAAACAGCACTACGGCAGCGGGGACGGAGACGACGCGGCCGAGGACTGCGGGGTGGCCGGACATATCGACCTGGCCCAGTACATTCACCAGGGCAGCTGCGAGTGCCTCAACGAGTCCGACGAGCGGCCGTTCGCCAGTGCTCTGAAGTCGGGCGGAGGGTATCTCGAGTCCGACTGCGATGAGCAGCTGATCCTCTCGCTGTCCTTCAACCAGGCGGTCAAGGTGCACTCCCTGCGCCTGCGCGCGCCGGCAGAGAACGGCCCGAAGAGCGTGAAGATGTTCATCAATCAGCCTAATACACTCGACTTCGACAAGGCAGAGTCGATGACGCCCGTGCAGGAGTTGGAGCTGACCCAGGACGACCTCGCCGACGGCATCGTGCCGCTGCGCTACGTCAAGTTCCAGAACGTGACGAACCTGCAGCTGTTCTTCCGCGATAACCAGACGGGCGCCGAGACGACGCAGATTGATCACATTGCCATTATCGGCAGTCTGATCGGCACCACCAACATGCAGGAGTTCAAAAGGGTCGCTGGGAAGAAGGGAGAGGCGCACTAGCCCCGGGGACGATAGGACAACGCGCGCGGACGATTCGGGGCGGCGCGGCCCGAGGTTCGGATGGCCGGCGCAGAGTGGTGGGTCGCGGGCCCACGGCGGCTGGTATACCAGGTACCCCGCGGTCGGCGCTAGCGCCAGGCGATGAGCGTTCAGTGGCAGTGACTGCAGTCCGCCAGGGTCGGGACGGCGCGGAAGTGCGGGACGGTGTCGGTGTCCGAGGTGGCGTCCACGCACGTGCTAAGGTCATACCTGAGTCGCCTTGCAAGCCTCCGACTACGTTCCGAGCCCCCGGCCGACTCCCGCATCCCGCAGCGGGATCTCGACCTGAGGTGCACCTGTGAACCAGAGTTGCTCCAGTGCAGTGGGCCGGTGCCATCAATGACTGGGACCGCTGCGTCCAGCCGCGGAGTTATTCGGTCTTGCTTGATTTGTGGAATGCTGCAGATGCTGAGCTGGAGACCATTTCGTGAAATGAACTGCAGTGGGTTGATGCAAGCGTTCTTTGTATGTTGCTAACATGTGTTGGTAATACATATGAAGTCATCTGACACACCTCGCAAGTATACTTGGCCTTGTGGGACATGTTGCAGGATGATTTCTGATGCTCTTTGGCTTTTTTTAGTTCCTCGTTGATTTGTCAACCATTTGCCCGAAATGAAAGGGTTAACATTGTTGCCTGCTAGAAGGTGTAGCGGGGTGTAGGTTCGCTCGTAGCCATTTAGTCCGATCGATACTATCGGAGACGGAGGAAACATGTAAAAAAATGATTACCTGTGTTGTAAAAACTGATGCGAAGTATCGTATTTTGCAGTTATAAGCGTTCATCTCCACGGCTATATCCTCGTCAGAAAGCACAGAAAGACCCCGATCTTGCGAGCGCTAGGTCAAAACTCACTGACTGGTACGAGACGCTGCGCCTCACCGTCCAAAACATTGGATATTCAGGCAACGCTTGCTTAGTGAAACAAGTACAGAGTGCGAATTGCGAAGATCCAATTTTGCTATGCTTTTCTATACCTAAGTTACATTTTAAGACAAAGTTCGAATGACACTGGGACAGAACAACAAAGTGAAAGGGAATGTTTCACCTTTGCTATGGTTTTGAACTGAGGTAGCCATTATCTTTGGCCTTTATATACATGTCGAAAATAATTTCATTTTCTCCCAAACTTAGCCGTTTTTAAGCAATTTAATTTCGTATTTGCAAAATGGGGTCTAGGCTAGTCCCGCCGCTGATTGGCTGACACACTTTTTCAGCCAATCCCACTTTGTCAGCCAATCAGCGGCGGTCTATAGCTCAATAATGACGTCATCCTCCCAAAGTTAAATCTTAATTTGTATAAAGGTGACTTTTCGAGAGATAAAAATAGCACCATCGTTTTCAGTAGCACTTACTTCATATTTTCGACTACAACCAGCGTATATTTGACAACTTTCAGAAAGGTGAAACATTCCCTTTAAATGTTAAAGTGTAGGGTCGTTGTCTTCCGTGCTAATTAGAAACTAGTCATTGATCATTGATGTCAACCACATGGTGCTCGAGATTGACTTCGCTAGGCGGCGGACCTCGTGACAGGGGCGGATCCAGGGGGAGGGGCCAAAGGGACCATGCCCCCCCCCCCCCAAGGTCCTGAAACTATGATTTGCCCCCCACCCAAAAAAAAAGACGGCCTGAAGTAAAGTTGTTGACGGCGCTCTCTACCTCCCGCCGCTCGGTCAACAGTTTCGCTGACGGTTTACTACCCCCCCCCCCCCCCGGTCAACAATTTTTCGCTGACGGCTGACGTCCCTCTACCTCCCCCCCCCTCGCCCCACATACAACAACTTTTCTGGAATACGCCACTGCATTTGCTGCCCCTCCCCCCACACCCAAAAAAGGCTAGATCCGCCTTTGCCTCGGGGTGATGTATCAAGGTAGTGTACCCGGGGTGATGTGGCCAGGTGGCGGACCTCGGGGTGATGTGGCCAGGTGGCGGACCTCGGGGGTGATGTGACCAGGTTGCGGACCTCGGGGTGATGTGGACAGGGGGCGGACCTCGGGGTGATGTGACCAGGTTGCGGACCTCGGGGTGATGTGGCCAGGGGGCGGACCTCGGGGTGATGTGACCAGGTTCGGGGTGATGTGGCCAGTTGGCGGACCTCGGAGTGATGTGGCTAGGTGGCGGACCTCGGGGTGATGTGGACAGGTGGTGGACCTCGGAATGATGTGGCCAGGGGGCGGGCCTCGGGGTGGTGTGGCCAGGTTGCGGACCTCAGGGTGATGTGACCAGGTGACGGACCTCGGGGTGATGTGACCAGGTGGCGGACCTCGGGGTGATGTGGCCAGGTGGCGGACCTCGGGGTGATGTGACCAGGTGGTGGACCTCGGGGTGATGTGGTCAGGTAGTGGACCTCGGGGTGATGTGGTCAGGTGGCAGACATCGGGGTGATGTGGCCAGGGAGCGGACCTCGGGCCTAGGGTGGTGTGGCCAGGTGGCGGACTTCGGGGTGATGTGGTCAAGTGGTGTACCTCGGGGTGATGTAGACAGGTGGCGGACCTCGGGCCTAGGGTGATGTGGCTAGGTGGCAAACCTCGGGGTGATGTGACCAGGTGGCGGCCCTCGGGGTGATGTGGCCAGGTGGCGGACCTCGGGGTGATGTGGCCAGGTGGCGAACCTCAGGGTGATGTGACCAGGTGGCGGACCTCGTGATGATGTGGACAGGTGCAGACCTCGGGATGATGTAGCCAGGTGGTGGACATCGGGGTGATGTGGCCAGGTGGCGGACCTCGGGGTGATGTGACCAGGTGGTGGACCTCGGGATGATGTGGCCAGGGGCTGAACCTCGGAGTGATGTGACCAGGGACTGGACCTCGGGGTGATGTAGCCAGGCGGCGGACATCGGAGTGATGTGACCCGGTCGCGGACCTCGGAGTGATGTGACCAGGTGACGGACCTCGGGGTGATGTGACCAGGGGGCGGACCTTGGTGTGATGTGGTCAGGGGCTAGACCTCCTGAGTGATGTGGCCAGGTGGCGGACCTCGGGGTGATGTGACCAGGGGGCGGACCTCGGGCCTAGGGTGATGTGGTCAGGTGGCGAACCTCGGGGTGATGTGTCCAGGTGGTGGACCTCGAGGTGATGTGGCCAGGTGGCGCACCTGTGGGTGATGTAGCCAGGTGGCGGACCTCGGGGTGATGTAGCTAGGTGGCGGACCTCGGAGTGATGTGGTCAGGTGATGGACCTCGGGGTGATGTGACCAGGGGCGGACCTCGGACCTAGGGTGATGTGGTCAGGTGGTGAACCTCGGGGTGATGTGACCAGGTGGTGGACCTCGGGGTGATGTGGCCAGGTAGTGGACCTCGGGGTGATGTGGCCAGGTGGCGGACCTCGGGATGATGTGACCAGGGGGCGGACCTCGGGATGGTGTAGCCAGGTTGCCGACCTTTGGGTGATGTGGACAGGTAGTGAACCTCAGGTTGATGTGGACAGGTAGTGGACCTCGGGGTGATGTGGTCAGGTGGCAGACCTCGGGGTGATGTGGTCAGGTGGCGAACCTCGGGGTGATGTGACCAGGTGGCGGACCTCGGGATGATGTGGACAGGTGCGGACCTCGGGATGATGTAGCCAGGTGGTGGACCTCAGGGTGATGTGGCCAGGTGGCGGACCTCGGGGTGATGTGGTCAGGTGATGGACCTCGGGGTGATGTGGCCAGGGGGCGGACCTCGGACCTAGGGTGATGTGGTCAGGTGGCGAACCTCGGGGTGGTGTGACCAGGTGGTGGACCTCGGGGTGATGTGGTCAGGGGCTAGACCTCCTGAGTGATGTGGCCAGGTGGCGGACCTCGGGGTGATGTGGCCAGGGGGCGGACCTCGGGCCTAGGGTGATGTGGTCAGGTGGCGAACCTCGGGGTGATGTGGCCAGGTGGTGGACCTCGGGGTGATGTGGCCATGTGGCGGACCTCGGAGTGATGTGGCCAGGTGGTGGACCTCGGGGCATGTCGCCAGGTAGTGGACATCGGGGCGATGTGGCCAGGTAGTGGACCTCGGGAAGATGTGGCCAGGGGGCTGACCTCGGGGTGATGTGGCCAGGTGGCGGACCTCGGGGTGATGTGGCCGGGTGGCGGACCTCGGGATGATGTGACCAGGGGCTGGACCTCGGAGTGATGTGGTCAGGGGCTGGACCTCGGGGTGATGTGGCCAGGTAGTGAACCTCGGGGTGATGTGGTCAGGGGGCGGAGCTCGAGCCTAGGGTGATGTGGTCAGGCGGTGGACCTCGGGGTGATGTCAACACTTACACACAAGCTGAAGAAGAGAGAAAACACAACTGTTCAAAGAAATCGCAGCTATTTTTCGAGCACGACGATCGCACGACGACCACGAGCAAATCCAAACTCTAGCGAACTCCACTGCACACCTACCCCAGGTGGTGTACAGGTGGCCAGGTGGCGGATCTCGGGGTGATGTAGCTAGGTGGCGGACCTCGGGGTGATGTGGCCAGGTGGTGGATCACAGGGTGATGTGGCCAAGTTTCGAGCCTCGAGATGATGTGGCCAGGTGGCGGACCTCGGGGTGATATCAGATGGCAGACCTCAGGGTGATATGGCCAGGTAGTGGACCTCGGGTTGATGTGGCCAGGGGGTGTGGTGGAGGTGGACATGTCCTGGCCGCCGCCAGGGGGCCGCGGCACGACGTATTTGCTGGTCTCCTGGGTGACGCATGGATTGCACCACATGTACGCACAGTGGCGTTCACATTGTGTCATTGAGCTGGCGCGTGCGTGGAACGGTTAGGTCAACTGAAGGACACCTTATCTCTCGTAGTAGTGGGTTCGCTCCGTTGCTGACGGTAGGTGTGCAGTGGAGTTCGCTGGAGTTTGGATGTGCTCGTGGTCGTCGTGCGATCGTCGTGCTCGTGTAGTTAGCGGCGGGCTGTCTGAATTTTTTTTTAAAATAAAAAAATACATCCATATTGCTGATTTTCATCATAAAGAAAACGTTTATTTGAAGTTTGGGGGATAATGCCTTACTTTTGCACTGCACCTCGGTGGCAAAAATGTCTCCGCGGCATCATGTTGGGATGAAAAATAGCTGCGATTTCTTTGAACAGTTGTGTTTTCTCTCTTCTTCAGCTTGTTTATAAGTGTTGATTATTATCCTTCAACAAAGGCATTACTGTGAAATTATGGCTGAAAAAATATGCTATCGATTCATTGAATTTATAATATTTAGAGACTTAATTATCGTAGTACAGCCGGGATGGTACTATACATGATTTAGTAGTCTTCACCTAAATCATTGATATGCTTCAAATATTTTCATTTCAGGCAGCGCTGCGTTGTCGGGTTCTTTTCCGGTTGCTGCCCGTTAGCAGGTGTAAACATGCCGGTGAGTCCTGGAAAAAGCGTGTATTTTATCAGTTGTGACCATTTTATTTGCATTGGAAGTAAACGAACACATTTTTATATCTCGCTGCTTATTTTAAAAGGCATGAAATAGCTTTTCTCCTTGTCGAAAGGTGTCTAAAAACCTTATGTTTTTGGTGCGTCGCATGTCTCGATATTTCATGGTCAATATACTTTACTAATATAATTTGTGTGTGTAATTCTTTCTGTAAAAGATAAGTAGTTTGTACTTATGGATATTTTCATTATAATGTAGGTCGATACTTTTCCTTTTGTGATATCTTTGCTAACCAAATGGTTGATAAAAATATAAATCAGCTGATTACCTACTGCAGGGGATGCCTGTGGCCGCTGTGCTAGTGCTATTATTATGTGAGATTATCTCAATGCTGTTGGTACTGAACTATATTCCTTAAATTGAATTAAATCAATACTTCATTTGCAGCTTGTCAATAGTTGCACTTTAAAACTTGCCTTAGGCCTATCAGTTCTTGGTTTGGTGCTTTATTTAGACTGGCCATGTATTGCCGTCATTGTCGTCATCTATTGACATTTATATGAGGTATCACATTTTTATATTTAAATGTACATTTTTGCTGTTTTAAATCTGATTAATATAACGGCATGTTCATGTTGTAGACTTGCTATTGATTAAGTATTATTACATAAACAATTTAGTACTGGCTGGTTATACATGTGCTGTTATGTTCTAGAGATTACACTTGCCAATATGAATTGGTGACTGCTCTAACATGTCTGGATTTTACAGCTCGCAAGAGATTTACTTCACCCCTCTGCGGAGGAGGAGAAGCGCAAGTGCAAGGTGAAGAGGCTTGTACAGCATCCCAACTCGTACTTCATGGATGTCAAGTGCCCAGGTTTGTAGCACATTTTTTTTTTTTTTTATTCTGAGAAAGTCTTGTTGAGCAGTGATGTTGCATGCTTAGTACTAATGTTAAATGTTTATTTTTGTTAATTACTTTAGTTTTTGTATTCAAGTTTTCAGTATCAGGGAAGATTTGAAGGATATCACAACCATATCAAAAGCTGCTTGTGAAGATTCGAAAACAAATGGATCAAAACCACTCAAATGCATGCAGCGAATCTACAATCCTAAGGTGGTAATCCTCAACTAAGGTACCTGTTACTGTGCTGTGTTTGTAGTTATCAAGGTTACTATCACTGTTGTTGGTCTGGAGTCAGGGAAGCTTTATGATGTCACCAGATGTTTATTTACTGACATAAATGAGCATGATGCTCACAGGGTGTAAATGTATCTGACAACTGATTTATGCTGTAGGGTTAGGTTTTGTCTATGAGATGGACAGGGAGAGGCCTGGGGTGACAGCCCCCCCCCCCCCCTGGTAGGGCTAGAGTGAATGCTAGCAGAGCGTCTAAATGTGGAACCCTGTGACTAATGGCTGTAAAGGTTAGGTCAGGTTTGACGATTGTTATGTCAGCCGGGTGTGGCAGGAAGCAACTAATACTCAATTGAACCTGACCTGACCTTTATTACCATTATGGTCGCAGGGACCCACATTTATAATGGTCTGCTCACATTTGCTTGCTGCGCTGCAGCCCTACTGAGGCTGTCACCCCAGACCCCCCCCCCCCCCTTGACTATATTGTAGACAACTCCTAACCCTACAGCGTAAATAGGTTTTCTGGTGTATTTATGCATTGATGTATTTTATTTTTGTATTTGAGTGTCATGTTCATTGTTTGTTAAAAAAAAAAATGGTGATGTTATATAGCTTTCGTATCAGTGTCCTAGCATTGGGAAATTTGGGTGGAAAACGACACCCTATGGATACTATTTTTCCCAAGTTTTCCTCTTAATTTTCCACTCAATGTATTGATAATTTGAACTCTATACTGATTTATGGATGTAATGATGGGACAAGACAGGGAAAGACAGGTCAAAATTGTCATAGGTAATAACTCATTCTGATGAGCGGGTAATTGGACATTCATTAAGCTGAATACAATGGCTTTTGGTTGAATTTTCCACTCTTTATGCTTATTTTTAGCCATAATTTTCCATTCCGCACCCAAGCTCCATCACAATCCTAGGACCCTGTTTTGTATGACTTAAGTGCAGACCAACAATGGTGACAGTAACCTTGAACCTTGATTACTAGTTACTACATACTGTGCATAACATATGGTGCACCAACAGGTACCTTAGTCAAAGATAGTCTAAGAGGCTACTTTTTTTTACTTGGACTGAAACTATGAATTCTGAGCCCAAAACTATGCTGAGCTATCTGCCCCCCCCCCCTCACCACCACCATTTATGATATTTGTTTAATGCATAGAAAGAGTGATGCACCTTTGTATGTAGGCATCTGTCTGTCATGACCAGGAGCAATATTCAGCTACCACAAAAAGTGGTACCAACTCAAATAAAGATAACCGGTCGTTAAGTGTGCAACGCTCATTAAGATAACCTAAAATAATATCTGAAGGAATTAAGCCCCAACAAACAAACAAATATCTGAAGGAATTTTTATATGCAAAATGTGATGAATTTACATCATATTTTGGCCTCATCTTGTCAATTTAAAGTGCTTACTCTTGTGTGAAAAGGTTATTATTTCCCTTTAATCAGCATGGTTTATAAAATGTATATGAAACTTGAAATAAATAGACCCCGAGTTATCTCAGTAATCTCATGAGATCAAAACCATAACATTGTTTCCTAGCTCAAGCTGAAATTATTTTTGCTGGTTAGTCAAACTCTGGTTTGTGCATAACAGGACATAGGCTGCCAGTTGAATCATACTTGGACTACCTTCTGGGGTATTTGTGAATCACAAACAAAGTAGAAATATAAAATTAATATTTCTCAAGCATTCCAAAAATATATTTCAATAGTATAATGCTTTTGTATTCTTTCTATGTTTCAAAAGGATTAATTGTTTGTCTCACCAGATTGTTTGTAAATTAAGGCAGGTTTAAATTAGCAATTTTCTGGCAATCCTGGAATCCACAAGGCCTGTTGACCCCATTTCATTGAGCTCTGGTGTATTTCTTCTAAAGACAAAAGAAAAGTGCAACAAAGAGCCTCTTGGTCCCGTCTGAGGTTGCACCCCCCCCCCCCCCCTTACCAGTCTCGCCCCTTCAAATCGCCTTACTCTACCTGCTTAAAAGAAGCCTAACCCCACAAGTATTTATGAACCAATCCCTTTTCTGTAAAGTATTTATCTAATCTAATTTTGAAGGAAGCAATTGTCGCTGCATCAGCGACATCCTCTGCTATCATATTCCAATGTCCTACAACCCTTCTACTGAAAAATGACTGTCATAGCCTAGTCCTACTTTGTTTCATAATGAGTTTATGCTGATGACCTCTACCTCGATTTTCCCTATTGAACTCAAACATTCTCTGTGAATATCCAGAATGCTGACCATTTACAAATTTGAAGACTTCAATTATATCTCCTCTTAGCCTTCTATATCTAAGTGAAAACATACCAAATTTCTTTAATCTATCTTCATAAGGCAAACTATCTAGACAATTAACCATTTGTGGTGCCCTTTTTTAACTTTCTAACAACCAGCAATCTTTCTCATATGTTGGAGACCAGGCTTGTGCACAATACTCCAAATATGGTCTGACGTATGCACAATACAGTTTTGTTATTACCTTTTCACTCTTGTAGGAAACATTTCTGTTAATGGCCCCTAGCATTCTAAGTGCCCTTTTCCTAGCTTCTACCATCTGGTCTGACGCTGATAGTCTATTGTTTACCACAGCACCTAAATCTCTCCTTTTCAATCTGCTCCATTTACTGCCCACCCATTTCATACCAATGTTTACTGCTAACCCGTCCAGCATACATAATCTTACATTTACTTGAATTGAATTTCATCGGCCATGCTTCAGACCACCCAACTAGCTTGTCCAGATCTGATTGAAAAACATCCTGATCATGTTTTCCTCTAATAATCCTGACAACTTTTAGATCATGTTTTTTTTTATCTCGAGACTTTGAAAGACAAGCAAATTTCAAGACTCCAATATGGTCTATACTGTCTATACTGTTCTCAATTGCATTCACAAATATTATGAAAAGCAATGGGCCCAGGACTGAGCCCTGTGGAACCCCACTGAGAAACTCCTTCCATTGTGATCTTCACCCATTCAATATAACGCTTTGCTGACATCCTGAAAGCCATGTTTCTATCCAATCCAGAATCTTGCCCCTGATCCCATGGATTTTAAGTTTCAACCCCAGTCTTGTCAAATGCTTTAACTGAAATCAAGAAAAATTACATCTAGCCGTTTACCCTGATCAAAGCTATCTGTTGCAACATCCAAAACCCCCAGAAAATTAGTTAAACAAGAACGGCCCTTCCTAAAGCCATGCTGTGTATCCTTGAGTTCATTTTGCTCCAAGAATTCAACAATCTTATCTTTGATGATTGATTCAGGTACCTTGCAGACTAATGAGGTCAGACTAACTGGTCTATAGTTTTACTCTTTACTTCTATCTTGCTCGTTATGAATAGGAACAACATTTGCTCTTTTTCAATCAAGTGGAATTTTAGTATCTGCAAGTAATTTATAAATATGGCTAATGGAAATGAAAACTCCCTTTCAGGTTCTCTTAAAAGTCTAGCATGGATTTCATCAGGTCCTTCTGCCTTGTTTGGTCTTACTTTCTTTAGATATTCTAGAACAAGTTCACTACTTATGCCACCTAGCTCTCCTATAGTCTCCTCTGTCTCTGGGTCAGGCTGAAGTACTACAATACTACTCTGGTCCTTGATAGTAAAGACAGATTGGAGCTGATCATTAAGCACTTCAATCCTTTCACTGTCCTTGCTAACATCTACCTTAAATGGACCTATATTTTTGGAAACTGTACTGAACTTATAAAAACTGAAGAACTGCTTACTATCTGCATCACAATGTTCATCTGCATCACAATGTACACTGAATCAAGTTCCTTTTCCCTTTTGGCTGCTCTGATCTTTTTCTTAACTGAATTTCTTGCATTCTGGTAGGCCTTCTGATTTATATCTAGTGAAGATCCCTTAAAATGCCAAATGCACTTCTTTTAGCTTGTATAGCACTCCTTACTTCTGGGGTAAGCCAAACTGGTTTGCCCTTGGTTCTGTTAAGTTTGTGCCTTAGGGGTATATGCCAATTCTGAATTTGGCTTAATCTAGCTTCAAAAACATTCCAGGCCTCACATGCATATAGACCTGCTAATGCTAACCTCTATCTAAACTTCTGTTAAGAAGTGTCCCAAAATTACATTTTGGCTTGCTTGGGTGCGAGTGGAAAATTGGAGAAAAAAGGGAAAATTATGTAGAAAATGGTGAAATCATTATTTGTTTTAGTCAATACTTGTCAGAATCAGTATCACAATTCATAAAATGGGTGTGTGAAATTATTCCCATTTTTGTGTCCTTTCCCACCGAAATTGACAAATTTAGGGACACTTAGTGTTATAATGGGCACCTAATGACCTTAGTGGCTGGAGAACCTAGGAGCCCTAATTTATCACCACCATATCTGCACAAATACTCATGAATACACAGGAATCAGCATGTGTACAAGTGTTACCTTACTTAAATACATGTTTATGCATATGTAGATTTGCTGGTAGCTTCTGAAATTCTGATCCTGTGGTGCATACAGCATAAATGTATGGTAACCTTATATTAATGTTGGTTTATGCACATTTGAGAGCTTGCATGGAAAACATTGCATTAACCTGTGAGTGCTCTGTGAATGCTAAAAAGTGTTAATTGAGGGACCTCAATCCGGCAATGCTACCTGTTCCAGTACCCAGACCTTTTACAAAAGCGGTACTGCTGTTCTCCTGTTCAGTTGACGTCTGTTGTCAACTGGTTAGCAGGTCCATCCATATTCTTTGGTGAGCTGCTCAACATTGAACAGAGTATTGCTCAAGGTAGTGCATATACCTGGTACCTGGTGGAAGGTTCTCAGTTATTTTGTGTGATTCTGTATTTTCCTGTTTTGTTCTGTTTGATCTAAATGTTGATTACCCATTTTGCAGGGTGCTACAAGATCACCACAGTATTCAGTCATGCTCAGACCGTGGTGCTGTGCGTGGGCTGCTCAACCATCCTGTGCCAGCCCACTGGTGGACGTGCAAAGCTCACCGAAGGTATGTATGGAATGATATGCTGTAAAACAGCGCAGTGTGGGTCAGACTTGTTAAATGGTCAATCAACGGATTCAACTCACTCACGTCTTGGCGTCCACCCGTCGGGTCCATTCGGCCCATTTAACGGCCAGGGCTCGCTGCCCCAGCCGAGATGCAAGTCGGTACACGAACCAGGTATGTTCTGGACTCCCAGAACACATCTAAGTTACATTTATCTGGGTGTGTTTAACTACGTTCTATTAACAAAAACTAGGCATTATAAACCTAGCACATACTCTGGGTATGTTCTGAAGTCCGGACTATACCCAATTACATGTGTGAATAATAACAGGTGACAGTAATAAGGCAGTCTGTGACCTGTGTTGCTCTTTGTCACAGTGCATCTGGACATGTTCCATTCATTGTGAAAGGTGCCCTTTAGATGTGTTGAAAAACTTGTTGCTAAAAGTTTTGTCTGGTAGTGTTAGTGATCATTCTACACAATCTATGGCATGCTTCTTCCATATTGCAGTCAGTGTTAAGTCTGCTCATGTATTCATTCATTTCCAACTTCTGCTGGCTGCACAATGCTCCCTATATATTGGGAACTATAATATTTACTTTCTTTGATTTGCCTGCTGGATTTCTCCTGTGCTACATTTTGAATGGGAGCTCAAGTAATGGTTTCCATTTGTTGACTCCCAACCTGCTACACTTTTTGTAAAAATATTTCCTTCAATAGGCTTCTGGGGTTTAAGATCCATGGCACGGTCTCAAAATATGTAGGGACAAATCTAAGTGCACATGTACTTTAACATGGCGATCATTTAGGGATAACTGAAAATTACTAGGGTCAATATTCCTAGTGTCCTTGATGGTGGCGACGCCCATGTCTATGGTGGTTGAGGTTTTGTATAGCTTCGGACATGGTTTGTTTATGCCGTGCCTGCCCATGTCTATGGTGGTTGAGGTTTTGTATAGCTTCGGACATGGTTTGTTTATGCCGTGCCTGCCCATGTCTATGGTGGTTGAGGTTTTGTATAGCTTCGGCCATGGTTTGTTTATGCCGTGCCTGCCCATGTCTATGGTGGTTGAGGTTTTGTATAGCTTCGGCCATGGTTTGTTTATGCCGTGCCTGCCCATGTCTATGGTGGTTGAGGTTTTGTATAGCTTCGGCCATGGTTTGTTTATGCCGTGCCTGCCCATGTCTATGGTGGTTGAGGTTTTGTATAGCTTCGGCCATGGTTTGTTTATGCCGTGCCTGCCCATGTCTATGGTGGTTGAGGTTGTGTAAAGCTTCGGACATGGTTTGTTTATGCCGTGCCTGCTGAGGGATTTTCTTGTAGATCGTGATGAGAATTACGCCGAGCTGTGCAATCGTTGTCACTTGTCCTTAAACAATGATTACAAAACTAACTCTCGTCTCCGTTCGTTTCAGGCTGCTCGTTCCGGCGGAAGCCCGTTTAAGCCGAGATACTGACTGAATAAAGCGTGGTGAACGCGAACAGGGCCTTTTAATCACGATATCTATGGCTCGGTTGGACGGAAAGGAAAACGTTCCTCGGCGAAGTGCCCGCGATGATATCGACTTGACAGTGCATCTTTTACCCATATTCGTGGACGTTGGTCAGGGCTTTGCAGGTGCGCAATACAGATCACTGCTATCATACCAAAACAGGCTTTTCTCTATATTGCTTCTGCTTCAATTACTTCACTCTTCGTGTTAACGATGCGGAACTCATTGGTGGAAAGCGTGCGGGACCACTGACGTCTTAAATATTTATCGAACCATCGGTGGTAATAATTTGTGAACTTACTATCCAATTTGCAGCCCGTTGATCTGCACTGCTGTGACTGCAGGAGTGGTACTATTTAAATCCTCTTGGGAACAGAACGCTGAAAATGATTCGAATAGATGTCCGGCATTCGGCGAAGGCCGGGTGTGCACCGCACCACGCAAAAGTAAGATAGTACGATGGATATACCGACGCGTAGACTAAAATGCATCAAGTATTGCGATGCCGTACACAAAGCATTCGGATATCGGGACAAACTGGCCCAGCATGGTTGAAGTACGATTTCCGGACCAATCGTTAAATGACTGGCACATGTCTTCTTTCCCTACCTCGACAGTCCACACGTTATTAGCGTTTGCTGTCAAACCGTGTCTGGCGTGAAATGTGCATTGCTGTGCAATCGGCACATGGTCCCAGCACTGGGCTTCGTTCATTGAGCCAAGTTGGTATCGGCCATCGTGAAAATTGTCAGACGTCGCGTATAAAGTGGTGATATTCTCTCGCAGTTAGCTTGCCTTCCGCTGTGTAATGAATATTTCTTCCGCTGTGTAAGAAATATTCATTCAACCGAATTGGAATCCGCCACAGTGGAACTGGTCCAACATGTAACGGGCAGTTGTCCGGCTGACTGAGAAAGCTTGGGCACCGCTTCGCCGACCACTGCAACTGTGCGGAATCTGCAACGTGCTTCATCAGACACGTAGAACCGGGATGTTAGGCTGACCTGTCATCGCAATCGGGTCACCTTTCTGCAAACGATCGCCACCAGCCGCTGGTTCCGGGGTTTCGCGCTTCCGGCCGCATCGTCGCCGTAACTACGTGTCGCTGCTGCATGGCCGTTCAACGCACCGCTCATGCTGAATCTGGAACAAAACATAGCCAAGAGACTGCGTCCGACGACCGTCGTCAGAGCGTGGTACAATGGCCTGCGGCGAACAGCAGTTCACGCACGATGTGGTGCAAGAGTCTGTTGTGAGCAGCGGTTGATACAACGTGGTGCGATAGCGCGTGACTGGCGGGTAGTCGGGTCCGTGTTGTGATGTCGCTGTCGCCTATCCGATCGATGCCCGCGGGCTCGCTCGGCTGGGCGGTAGACCCCACAGCTCAACACAAGTTCGCTCTAGATTGGTGGTGTCAATCGGTTACCGAAATTTTGGTAACCGACAAAAATGTTGTGACCGATTTGGTAATCGGTCGGCTTATAAATCCAGCCGATTTGGTATTCGGCTTATAAATCCAGCAAATTTGCTCCAAATTCAATCAATTAATGTAAATACTAACTAGAACCAGACTTGTCAACGATTCAATGTGAATAGACTACTTTTGATTGAATCATTCTTATTTCAAATGAATGATTCATGAATCGATTCACCTCATGCTCAAACCTGTTGTGAGTCACTGATTGAATCATTCATGCAGATAAAATAGGCTGATTGAATCATTCATGCAGAGAAAATAGACTGATTGAATCATTCATTGCTGAAAGAATCATTCTTTTTTGGTCGAACAGCATAAACTCCACAAAATATGCCAGCGGCCCAGCATTCATCTGTGCCCTGTGGACAAACTAGGCACTTAATGGCCAATTATATGAGCTCTGTGTCCTGAGCTGTAGCCTGTAATTCATCTATGGGTAAAGAAAGTGAGGCTTTGTGTCCAACTCCAGTGGGCACAAAGCCACTGTTCAATCAGCCCGAACTAGGTGAATACCTTTGAGCTGGTAGGGTTAGAGGTAGGTACCTAAATACTTAGAAAAGGTAACTAACTCATACTTTGGGTTCATAAACCATACAGTACACACACCTTTTTCACACGAAAAATTATCAAAAGGTACCCACCTTTTCCTAATTTCTAGGCTATACCATATCAAAAACTAAATCATAAACATTTGCATGACCTCCGCATGTCCCAAATATCACTGTCGCATCGGCGCCGCTTTATAAAAAAATACCTAATGCAAAATAAAAATAAATGTTATATTCGCTTAAAAAAGTGGAAAGTAAAGTAATTAATGCTTTTGGAACTTGGAATTTGCAATTATAATAAATATTATAAATATAATTTTATAATCAAAATAAACAACACGCGTGTCCAATTGGCTCACATTCACAAACACATCTGCGGACTATTTGGATTGGCTTCAAAATTGGTACACAGATAGATTTGTCTTTCTGTGTCTATCTGTCTTTACTATCGAGGACCAGAGTAGTATTGTAGTACTTCAGCCTGACCCAGAGTCACACAGTTCAAATCAAAGGAGTTACACAAAGGAGTCGACACTTCCCTTTAATGTTGAGTGATTGAATCAAGATTGAATCATTCATTATGATGATGTTGAGTGATTGAATCATTCATTATGATAATGTTGAGTGATTGAATCATGATTGAATCATTCATTATGGTCCGTGAATCACTGTGAATCGACTCATGACAAATATGAATCATTGACAAGTCTAGCTGACTAGAACACATTATTATATCAAGATTGAAGATATTGCTCACAAGAGGAAGTGAGATCCTTAAAAATAAGTATTGTATGTATACTATCTTAATTAGCAAGCACAAACCAGTAACCAGTATGCCCCTCCAACTTTGGCCAGATAAAATATATTTTGAGACTGCCTCCCCCCTCCACCGAAAAAGTTTGTCTTAAAACGGGTTGAATCTTGGGCAGTCAACGCTTCGCGCGAATCCCCCCGGCCATCGCGCCGTATGTAAGTCAGCTGACACCAGACTTGTCAATGATTCATATTTGTCATGAATCGATTCACAGTGATTCACGGACCATAATGAATGATTCAATCACTCAACATTACCATAATGAATGATTCAATCATGATTCAATCACTCAACATTACCATAATGAATGATTTAATCACTCAACATTACCCTAACGAATGATTCAATCACTCATTATTACCATAATGAATTATTTAATCTTGATTCAATCACTCACTCACTCAACATTAAAGGGAAGTGTCGACTCCTTTGTCTAACTCCTTTGATTTTGAATGTGCGACTCTAATATTTCATGAGCGTAATAAGGAGGTTATGTTCTACCAGTGTGGTAGTTTGCATGCAAATCGGAATAGTCCACTGTTTGACCTTAAACCTATCTGACCTGCTCTAACTCCTTTGATTTTAAATGTGCGACTCTAAGATTTTACCAGAATGATCACTAGGTTGTGATCTATATGTGTACCAATTTTGAAGCCAATCCAAATAGTCCGCGAATATATTTCTGGATGTGAATGTGAATGTGAGCCAATTGGACACACGTGTTTTTTTATTTTGATTATAAAATGATATTTATAATATTTATTATAATTGCAAGTTCCAAAAGCATTAATGACTTTACGTTTCACTTTTTTAAGCGAATATAAAATTTATTTTGATTTTGCATTAGGTAATATTTTTTTTTATAAAGCATGATGTGGAATAAAGCGGCGCAGATGCGACAGTGCTGTTTGGGACATGCGGAGGTCATGCAAATGTTTATTTATGATCTAGTTTTTGATATGGTATAGCCTAGAAATTAGGAAAAGGTGGGTACCTTTTGTTATGTTGTACCCTAACCCCCCGTACTGTATTGCCTGGAGTCGCCCCTGTCGCGACCGCCAGCTCCGTCCCTGAGCGCGCCTCTGCCGGCGCATACCCAGAGGGCATTGGCTGGCTCGAGGGACGCCGGGCGGGGTCACGGGCGCCTCAGCGTCAGTTGCGTCCCTATGTCCGGCACAGCAATATATCTGGCACGAGTGTTTACTGTTTCCGCGACCTAGACGAAACGAACCGAAACACAACATGGCGCGGTCGTGTAGTGTTGCGAACAGTGACCGTGTCTGTTATTAGCCTGTGCCGCGTATCATCAGTGCGATGAGTGACCTGGGACAGATTGTCCGCCCTGCTGGTTCAGCAGGCGGAACTCTCCGCTCAGCGAGAGGAGCGCCTCGCTGGCATGCTGGAGCGGCTGATGAGCCGTCAGCCTCCTGCTGTGATGGGTCCGGGCGCTGAGGACCCAGGGTCCGCAGCCGCCGCCCGTTCCACAGTCAGGATGCCAGCCTCCACGACCCCAGCTCCGTACCTGACCTCCTCGGCGTCGCTGCGTGACTTCGCCGTATGGAAGGAGAAGCTGCACGGCTACATGATGCTTACCGGAGCCTCCACGCTTCCCGTCGCAGGCCAGCGCGCCGCGCTTCTCAGCCTCCTGGACGAGGACTGGCACCGTGTGATCAGATACGCTCTGGACGTAGCCGACGACGCATCCCTGGCAAATATCGTGTCTGCCATGGAGAAGCATCTGCGGAAGCAGCGCAACGTACTCGTGGACCGTCGTGACTTTTACTCGTGTGCGCAGGAGGCGGGAGAGTGTTTCGATGACTTTTTGTGTGGCGTGAAGGAGATCGCGTCGTTCTGCGCGTTCTGCGAACAGTGCATGGACAATCGGCTCCGCGACCGGGTGGTGTGCGGCGCGCGGGACGAAAAAGCAGTGAGGCGTATGCTAGAGGAGCCCGACATCACCCTTCAGCGTGCTGTCGACATCTGCCGCGCGTCTGAGAACGCGCGTGCCACGTGTGCCGACATCCGCGGGCCAGTCCGTGGCGCGACTTTCAGCCTACCGGAGAGCTCGCACCAGATCGCGCGACGCATCCGGCCAGTCGCCCGGGCCCGGAGGCCAGTGTCAGCGGTGCGGTCGCGACAAGCACTCTGACGCCGCCACGTGCCGCGCCGCTGGCGCCACGTGCCACACATGTGGCAAGGTCGGACACTATGTGGTGGTGTGTCGTCAGGCCGACCGCCGACGGGGACCAGCTTCTGCCGCTGCACCGCCCCCGGACTCTGACCGTGGATCTGCAGCGCAGAGAGGACGGTCAGCACAGCACGGACGAAGCGTCCAGCGCGTCATCTCGGACGTGTACATCAGTGGCGTCTGCACCCGTCCAACGCCTACGATCAAGGCTCATCTGTGTCATCCGGCCGGAAACAGCACGCTGCAGTGCACGCCAGATTCCGGAGCTGAGGCGACAGTCATGGGCAGTGACGTCGCTCAGTCCATCGGCATCGACACTTCTCGGCTGAAGGAGGACCTACAGACGAACTTCACCGCCGTGGGACGCCGCCCACTCGACTGCCTCGGAGCGTTCTGTGGAACGCTGAAACTGGGCGGTCGCTCTGTCGACGTCACTGTCTACGTCATCAGAGAGCTGACGGGCATGCTGATCAGCTGGTTCGACTCAGTCGCCCTGGGTATACTGCCAGCCGACTTCCCAGCGCAGATCAAGCACATCACGCCTCCGGCAGAGAAAGTCCAGACGGTGGCGACATCTATACCAGCGACTACAGCGCCCCTAGTGGCAGCCGCTGACACAGCCGCGACCGCAGCGCCACTCACGGGTAGCGGCCGCGCCCGGAGCACAGCGGCGCAGCCGGCCCAGCCCGACGGACACGGAGACGTGCCACCAGCCGGAGGCCTGCCTACATGGTCCAGCGACGCGGACCCGTCTGAAGAGACCGTAGCAGCTCACGCAACCACGATCGTGGCCCAGTACCCGCGCGTCTTCAGTACTGACGGCCCGCTGCGCGAGATGGACGGCGGGATGATGGTGATTGAGCTGCGCGAGGACGCGACTCCAACAGCCGTCACCGCCGCGCGTCCGATCCCGTACGCCTGGAGGGCGGACATCAAGGCCCAGCTCGATGAACTTCAGGCTCGAGGCGTCATCGCACCGGTCGACTACTACACAGAGTGGTGTCATCCGATGGTCGCCGTCGCTAAGCGGCCGTCTGGAGTTCGACTGTGCGTCGACCTGACTCGCCTGAATCGCTTCGTGAAGCGGCCTACCTACCCAGTGCGACCACCACACGACGCCGTGGCGGACATCCATGCCGGCAGTCGCTGGATGACTACGCTAGACGCCGCCATGGGGTACTTTCAGGTCCCACTCGCCGAGCACTGTCAAGACCTGACATGCTTCATCACGCCCTGGGGACGCATGAAGTTCCTGAGGGCGCCACAGGGATGTGTGTCTGCCGGTGACGAGTACAATCGCCGCGGCGATCAGGCCCTTGGCGACATCCCCAACACCGTCAAAGTCGTGGACGACTTGTTGGCGTACGATGCCACCTACCGGGAGCATCTGGCGCACGTCATCGCCGTTGTACAACGGTGTGACGAGCGCGGCATCACGCTAAACCCGAAGAAGTTCGTCTTCGCCAGGCACGAAGTCAACTACTGTGGCTACCGCATCACGTCTGACGGCTACATTTCCGACGGGGAGAAGCTGAAAGCCATCGCAGACTTCCCGAGACCTGAGAACATCACTGACCTGCGGTCGTTCATGGGACTGACTAACCAGCTCGGCGGTCTGTCGTCTGAGCTCGCCCACGCCGCTCAGCCGCTCAGAGACCTACTGAAGGTGCGTCACATCTGGTGCTGGACAGCGCAGCACGAGGCGGCCTTCCTGCGGGTCAAGGCGGTACTGGCTGCTCCGCCGGTCATGGCGTTCTTCGACCCGAGTCTGCCGACGATGCTGCAGACGGACGCCGCCCGAACGCGAGGCCTCGGCTTCGCACTGCTCCAGCGACACGGCGACACCTGGCGGCTGGTGCAGTGTGGCTCGCGATTTCTCACCGACACTGAGTCGCGGTACGCGGTCGTGGAAATCGAGCTGGCAGCCTGCCTGTGGGCATGCCGGAAGTGCCGTAACTACCTCGCCGGACTGCCGTCCTTCACCCTGGTCGTCGATCACCGTCCGCTGGTACCGATCCTGAACCAGAAGCAGCTGAGTGAGATCGAAAACCCCCGGCTGCAGCGGATGCGCGAAAAACTGACTCCGTACTGCTTCACCGCCAGCTGGCAGAAAGGATCCGACCACCAGATACCGGATGCGCTGTCACGCGCTCCAACCAGCGACCCGACCGCCGACGACCTGGCGGCGGAGGACGCTGAGGACCCGCTCCACGCTGCCGTCGTCGCAGCTCTGCATTTGGAGCGGGAAGCAGAGGATGGCGTGCGTCTGGCGCCGCTCGTGGATCCCAGTCTGGAGAAAATCCGAGCCGCCGCCGCCCACGATCCTGAGTACGAAGCTCTGCGAGAGGCCATTCTGCACGGGTTTCCGGAGCACCGGCACGAGGTGCTACCAGCCGTCCGTCCGTACTGGGGCGTGCGCAGCATGCTGGCCCTGGATGACGGCCTCATCGTATACGGCCCTCGGCTGGTGATCCCCGTCAGTCTCCGCCGAGGCGTCCTCACCCGCCTGCACATGTCGCACCAGGGCATCGAGAGGACGAAGCGCCGCGCTCGCCTCTGCGTATACTGGCCGGGCATCGACCGTGACGTCACCAACGTGGTCTCATCATGCCCGCGCTGCAGGCAGTTGGTGCCCAGTCACGCCAACGAGCCGCTGTGGCGTGAGGATGATCGGCCGAGCCGCGTGTTCGAGTCGGTCTCGGCGGATTATTTCCACGTCGCCGGACAGACGTACCTCGTGTACGCGGACCGACTCTCCGGCTGGCCGTATATCACCATCTGCCCTCGGACTGCATCGGCTGAGCACCTCACCAAAGAGCTGCGGATGCTGTTTTCCCAGACGGGCGTCCCAGTCGTGATCAGAACCGACGGTGGCCCGCAGTTTACGTCGGGCACCCTGCGCCGGTTTCTGGGCCGCTGGGAGGTACGGCACGAGGTGTCATCACCGCGGTATCCGCGGTCCAAGGGCCACGTGGAGGCCGCCGTCAAATCGGTGAAGAAGCTGATTCTCACCGCGTCTTCTCGAGGCCGGCTGGACGATGAGCAGC
Organism: Chirona hameri; assembly: GCA_036785665.1. Taxonomy (NCBI): domain Eukaryota; kingdom Metazoa; phylum Arthropoda; class Thecostraca; order Balanomorpha; family Balanidae; genus Chirona; species Chirona hameri. The sequence continues at coordinate 176,751 of JAXIVJ010000130.1, read as the reverse complement.
TGAGCGAGGGACTTCTTGAGCTCCGGAACACGCCAAGAGCCGACGGCAGGTCTCCAGCCCAGGTTCTGTTCGGGCACCCGATTCGGTCGGGTGTGCCAACACACCACCGGGCATTCGCGCCCGAGTGGCAGCGCGCAACAGCAGAGTGCGAGGCCAAGTCCGCCGCGACTCGGGAGCAGGTGGCGCGCTACCACGATGCGTCAGCGCGCCGGCTCTCTAAACTGCAGATCGGCGCCCGTGTAGATCTCCAGGACACCGCCACCGGTCGCTGGGACCGGACAGGTATCATCGTCGGTATCGGCCAACGCCGTACCTACCTAGTCAAGACGGCGAGTGGCCGGGTATACTGGCGGAACCGGCGGTTCCTGCGGCCGTACCGGCCCCTGATCGACACCGGAGCGCCGGCCGCCGCAACCGCCGATCGCCAAACCCTCGGCCGACATGTAGCTGGCGCACCCCGAGCGGCGCCAGCAGCGATGACGTCAGCAGCGGCGCCAGCAGCAGTGACGTCGGCAGCAGCGCCAGCAGCAGCGGCACCGCCGGCGCCACGCCGCAGCTGCCGCTCACGGCGGCCGCCCCAGCGCCTGACAGTTCGTTGGGGCGCCACCACGTACTGCGATTAGTGTTGTCGCCGTCTTTGTTTCGCTGTGCGTGTACTTTGTTAAAAGACGATTTACTCTCTGCAATTAAGCCATCGTCTTGGGGGAGGTGTTATGTCGTACCCTAACCCCCCGTACTGTATTGCCTGGAGTCGCCCCTGTCTCGCGACCGCCAGCTCCGTCCCTGAGCGCGCCTCTGCCGGCGCATACCCAGAGGGCATTGTCTGGCTCGAGGGACGCCGGGCGGGGTCACGGGCGCCTCAGCGTCAGTTGCGTCCCTATGTCCGGCACAGCAATATATCTGGCACGAGTGTTTACTGTTTCCGCGACCTAGACGAAACGAACCGAAACACAACACCTTTTGATAAATTGAAAAAGGTATGCGTGTACTGTGTGGTTTACGAGCCAAGGTCTCAGTTAGTTACCTTTTCTAAGTATGTAGGTACCTACCCCTAACCCTACCAGTTCCAAGGTATTCACCTAGTTAGGGCTGATTGAACAGTGGCTTTGTGCCCACTGGAGTTGGACACAAAGCCTCACTTTCTTTACACATAGATGAATTACAGGCTACAGCTCAGGACATAGAGCTCATATAATTGGCCATTAAGTGCCTGGTTTGTCCACAGGGCACAGATGAATGCTGGGCCGCTGGCACATTTTGTGGACAGTTTATGCTGTTCGACCAAAAAATAATGATTCTTTGAGCAATGAATGATTCAATCAGCCTATTTTCTCTGTATGAATGATTCAATCAGTGACTCACAACAGGTTTGCACATGAGGTGAATCGATTCATGAGTCATTCATTTGAAATAAGAATGATTCAATCAAAAGTAGTCGATTCACATTGAATCGTTGACAAGTCTGGCTGACACCGCCAGGCCGACCTTGGAAGCGCAACTGTGGCATTTCACTTTCCGATAGGACGGCTGCTACTGCGCCGCCGTGGTGCATAGAGCTGCCGGTTCATGGGCGTAGGAATGTCACGAAAAGTGTGCGCGTGGGGGGGGGGGGGCAGTGAAACTTGGATCTTGTCTTGAGATACCCCCCCTGTTTCTTTCTCCTTCCTTCTATTTCTTCACAGATTTGGGCTCCTCTCGCCTTGGCGAACCGTTTGCCACCTAAAATATTCCTTATTAAAGGAAATAGTTCACCTTGATTTTTTTTTACCTAACACTTTGATTATATTTTTAATACAATTTTTTTATATTGTCAAAAATGGCCTTATATCGCGCCGATTCAAGACAGAAGGCCGTAAATTTGTATTGTGTATCAAAACTATATGCATACTCTCCGTGTCAGAGTCCTGACGTCACGCGAATGTAAAAAATGGTTCAGCCAATCAGATTCGAAAGTAGTCGCGTAAGGCTAGACTCGCATTGGAGATGTGCCAACCGGCGGCCGGCGGTTCGCTTGCTAGCACTGGCTGCAAGCTGATTGGCTGATGGTATAGCCTCTGCCCGGGCTAGAACCAGTACAACATTCTTTCGCCAGCACCGCATTCTTTCGCCAAAAAATCAAATATATTCGGCTGGAGTCTTTTCAGTCGAGAAAACTTGCAGATAGGGTTTCCAAACACGGGCTACACAACTGCTATCTCAGTTTACAACTAATGTTGAAGGTGAACTATTTCCTTTAATGTAAATACTAAATAGAACACTTCATTATTATATCAAGATTGAAGATATTGCTCACAAGAGGAAGGGAGGTCCTTAAAAATAAATATTGTATACCATCTTAACCCGCGCACTGCAGGGGCTTTGCGCCGAACACGAACTGCAGGGGGGGGGGGTTGATTTCCGTCCCGTCCCCCCCTGAGATCTCGAAAACTACGCTACGTAGCGAGAAGCGAAGAAGGCATTTGATAGCTTGATACATGTTCTATCGAAAGTATTTCAGTGTTCTTTTAGGTCAGGGCAAAATGGAGGTCATCAAAGGGCAAATTTTCCTCTTTTTTTCTCCTGTTTTAGGACATCGCTCCAGATATTCCCATATATCTCAGAAACGAGGCTAGTTAAAAACAAACGGAAAAAGCAAACGCCAGCCAGTGAAATTTGCAATCGCTAACGTGTCCTCAGATTTTATCTCGGGCCAATATTTGAGGCTCCAGAGGTCAAAAAGAAAAAAATGATTTGTTTTCTTCTCTCCCCTAAATCATTTGTTTGCTATTAACTTTTTACTTAATAAAGATAACGGAAAACTACATAAATAAGTATACAATTTGAAAATCGGTCAAATTTTGGACATTTTTGGCTTCAACCAAAATTGGTCGGTGTTCGGTCAACCGAAATGCCTCCATTCGGTATCGGTTTGGAATCGGTCAGTATTTTTTTGGAAAATGACATCACTAGTAGGCGCCCACATGAGTGCATATGCGTAGGAACGGGGGGGGGGGGCGTGCCCCCCCCCCACACACACACACTTTTCAGGCTGGGGGGAGGGGAGATGTTAGCTCCCCCACTTTTGAACGATTTCTCTTTCTCCGATCGCTATTTTTTTCTCTCTCGATATTAATTAATTTATAATGATGAATTCACAACCCCGCAATACCATAACCCATAAGTGAACCGGGGAGGCCAAGGCCCCACTTTTTAGGGTGTGTATCAAACAATATTATATATATATATATATATAATATATATATATATATATATATATATATATATATATATATATATATATATATATATATATATATATATATATATATATATATATATATATATATATAT
>JAXIVJ010000130.1:80000-173221 GCA_036785665.1 Chirona hameri | reverse complement strand
AACGGCGGCGCGCAGCGCCGCCGGGTTTTCGCACACCTGTCAGGACATCAATTGCGCACACTTTGAAAAAATAATATCCTCGGGTCATCTCAGGTCAGGTCACCAGGCCAGGTCAAGTGATCCCACCTCCAAAAATGCTTGCAGTTGTGCCAAAGCCAGAGTTTTTTCACCGATCAGTTTGAAACTTACAGGATGTCATGAGGGCATACGTACTTACAATTCATTCATCTCGGAATTTTGATATCGGTGACCTAAGGTCAGGTAAATTTCGTAACCTCCCCATAATAAGTCAATGGGGAAATATACAAATGCTAAGGATATGCATGATATTAGTCCAATTACTTCTGGATCACGTTATTATAGGATATTATTGATTATCCAAGTGTAAGTTTTGTTCAGTGACCCCTATTGGGTCATTTAAGGTCATGCGAGGTCACCATCACTTTTTTTGTCAATAACTCCCGACATAATGAAGATAAAGAAGTAAAACAGACATCAATGTGTTTGTCTCGTCAAGGCACGTCTTCTCATATGCAACATGCCCTACTTGGGTCACCACTTGACCTTGACCTGAGGTCAAATTTTAAGTTGACTTAACAAGGTCACCATGTATATCATTCAAAGCGCCTTGACAAGATAAACACAATGACGTAAACAGTTTTCCGTTATCTTTATTGCATAAGTTAATAGCGAAAAACGATTTAGCAAAAAAAAATCGTCATTTTTTTTTACCTATGGAGCCTCAAATGTTGACCTGAGACCAAATTTGAGGATACCTTAGCGATTTCTAATTTCACTGGCTGGCGTTTGCTTTTTCCGTTTGTTTCTCACTAGCATAGTTTCTGAGATATATGGGAATTTCTGGAGCGATGTCCTAAAACAGGAGAAAAAACTGGGAAATTTGACCTTTGATGACCTCTGGTGACCTCAATTTTGACCTGACCTAAAAAAAAATACTGAAATACTTTCAATAGAACATGTATCAAGATATCAAATGCAGTTTTCTGCTTCTCGCTACATAGCGTAGTTTTCGAGATCTCAGGGGGGGGGGCGGAAATCAAACCCCCCCCCCCCTGCAGTTCGTGTTCGGCGCAAAGCCCCTGCAGTGCGCGGGTTAAGACCGTCCCAGATTTGAGATTAGCAGCATGGCAGGAAATCAAGAGGTAGATACTAGCAGAGGCGTCGCTACCTTCTAAAAAGTGGGGGGGGGGCGGGGTCCACTGTCAGGGGGCGCCATACCCAGAGGAGGCGCAAATCCCATGAACTTCCCGGATTTCACTTGCTTAATTTTCCGGTCCCTCTTTCACGTAAAAAGAGCAATTGAACTTACTACCAATCCTTCCATATTGGGAGGATGGGTTTTATGCCAGAAAAAAGGGTTTTCAAAGCGTCGCGAAACAGCGTTATTGCTGATGGGAAGACTGGTCAATGGTGGTGAAACATGCATCGACGAATTATAATTACATAAAGACGAATTATATCGACGAATCAAGACATAAATGTCGAATATAAATGTCGACGTTACGCAGCGGGCAATTCAGTTTTTTGTTGGTTTTAAATCGAAAAAATACAGCTTTGACAGCTGCAAACATACACCCGCGCAGCGACACGCTCATGCAAGGACTGCGCATTGCACATCAACATGAGACATATTCCTGACTAATGAGCGACTAGTTTAATTAATCCGCGGCCCACTAGGGGGGGGGGGGTAAATTGTATCCCCCTCCCCTCCCGGATTTGCTCAATAACTTGGAAACTATGAGTAGAAAATCACGTTTTGATGCAAATTGCAAAACAAAAACGTCAAAGGAACGGAAATTACATTCTCTTAAAAATAGCTATCTCGGATTTGCGAAATTTTGGGTTTTTGAACCCCAAAAATTCAAAAAAAAAGTTTTTCCCACTAAATCTTTTTTTTTAAAGATATTCAACAAACCAGAATATATGTTAGTGAACCAACTATGGACGATAACCGAACCAGATTTCAACGTAATATCTTTATTTTTGACTAACTTATGGCTCCCTAAGTATAAGTAACTCATAACGTCATTTTTCAAGTTACATTTTTTGGCTTTTATTGACCAGATACAGACAAATAAATACCACCGTTGTATTTCTGAGACAAAGTTGGTCTAGAAACATGCTTTTTGTATTTATATTAATCAATTTCAAATTGTGTCCTTGTTGTGACCTGACCTTGACCTGAGGGCCATTATATGGGGTCAGGATGTGAAAATGACTGCTACTATCGAATTATACGCGTAAAATAACCCTTACAACGTGTGTCGCATGGCTTTCGTAGACCTGTGACATTTTGTGACCTGACATTGACCTTGACCTTTGCTTACAAGTTCACTTTCGCTTATACGGGAGATGCATTATACCTTTGAGAGCACCTTGCGCGATAATAGTCGCAACATAAGGCTTTGAATGTCAAGTATGGCCCAAAGACTCAAATTCCTCAATGTTGACCTTTGACCTGATCTGACCTGACATGTGACCTTGTTTTAAGAATTCCGGGTATGTAATATACTAGTCTCCTTGAGAGCTTTCGATCGCCGCCTTGTGCGTCCCGCTGCGGTCATTGGTTCGGAAGATACGGGGGAGGGTAAAATTTATCCCCCCCCCCCCCAGCGGGGCGCGTTCGGCTGTCGACCCCAGCGGGGCGCGGGTTAACCCGCCATTGACTAGGGGGGGGGGGGGCGTTTCCTGATTAATTTTTGTAACAGCTCGAAGACCAATAACGCTATCAACGTGAAACTTCGAGTACCTTGTTATAAATCACGTTTACGTCTTCTGTGAAAAATAAAGCAATTTCGTCGAAAATTTTCGAGTTATAGCGAATTTAGTGGCGTCACTACACACGAGTTGTACACCAAAATCAGCTAAAATGTAATAGACCGCACAAATGCCATATTTTAAGAACAATGCAATCCAAAAACGTCAAAAGATAGCAAATGGCAAGGGCTACAACATAGCTGTCTCGGATTTCTGACAATTCTGATTTTTGACTCCCAAAAATTCAAAAAAGTTGTGTTTTTTTTGGGGGGAGGGGGCCCCCCAGTTTTTTGGGGGGGGGGGGGAAATGCCCAGAAAATCAATTTTTTAAAGATATTTAAAAAAACGGAATATATGCCAGAGAACCACATATGGGAAACTACCATGTCAAATTTCAGAATGATATCACCATTTTTGACTGACTTATGGCATCTAAAGTATGGGTATCTCATGACGTCATATTAACAAAAAAAAATTATTGACCAGATACTGACAAATAAATGATACCACTGTATTTCTGAGACAAAACTGGTCTGGAGGCATGCCTTTTGTATTTAGATTTATCAATTTAAATGTTGACCTTCATTGACCTGAACTTGACCTGAACTTGAAATAAGCTTCACGTAAATGAAGTCAGGTGGTAAAATGACTATCGCTATCAAATTCTACGTGGCAAATAACCCATAAAACATGTGTTGCATGACTTTCGTATATATTTTGAGCATAGTGACCTTTTGTGACCTGACCTTGACCTTGACCTTGGCACACAATCTCACTTTAGCTCATGCAAGATGTGTATCATACCTTGGGCAGCACTTCTGGTGATCATGGTCGTAAGCGAAGGCTTTGGATGGAAAATATCGCCCATAAACTCAAATACGGCGATTTTGAACTTTGACCTGACCGTGACCTGACAGTTAACCTCACTTTGAAATTTTAGAGCATCATTTGGATTAGGCTCATTGAGCGCTTTCGAATGCCGCCTTGCGCGTCTCGCTGCAATCATTGGTTCGGAAGATAACCAGGGGGCGTTTAACGCCCCCCCCCCCCCCCCCGTCAATGGCGTTCGGCTGAGACCCCAGTCAATGCCGGGTTAACGGATCATATCGACTACCACTCGATGCATTTCACTCCACATATTCACAGCACTGAAGGTATGGGTAGTAAACGAAAATTCACAATTAAGAAAATAATTAAAGGAAAGCTTATCAAGGAAGGAAAGGAAACATCAGCCAATAACTTGAAAACGATAAATCGCACAGACATAAGAATGGTACCGATCGCTTCGGTGCATCATGACGGGTGCAGTGGTGAATAATACAAGGGATCGACCCAGGCGCACAACCAGAAAGAACATTTCGGGAGGGGGACACAGCTGTTGGGATCGATATCTCCAGTCCAAAAGGGGCCTCATTTTCAACACAAAGGGGTGCACGACTTGAGGGGACACACCTACACTCGCAGGGGCGACCCCCCCCCCCCCCCCGCGAAGCATGCAGGGGCGCCGACTGAACAGTCACAACGCATTATGCCGCCCCCGGAAGGTATCTCGTCGTCCTCGGAAAGCATTATGCCGCCCTCGGAAGACATATTGCCTCCCTCGAAAGGCACCATGCTGTGCTTTGAAGTTGGAAGGCATCTTGCCGCCCCCAGAGCGCATTATGCTGCCCTCAGAAGACGTCTTGCCGCCCTCGGAAGGCATCGGAAGACATCTTGCCGCCCTCGGAAAGCAATTTGCCGCCCTCAGAGCGCATGATGCCGCCCTTAGAAGGCATCGTGCCGCCTTCGGAAGACATCTTGCCACCCTCAGAGCGCATTATGTCGCCCTCAGAAGACGTCTTGCCGCCCTCGGAAGGCATTCTGCCGCCATCAGAGTGCATTATGCCGCCCTTAAAAGGTACCATGCCGCCCTCGGAACATATTGCCGCCTTCAGAGCACATTGTGCCGCCCTCAGAGCGCATTATGCCGCCATTGGAAGGCATTTTGCCACCATCAGAGCGCATTATGCCGCCCTCAGAAGACGTCTTACCGCCCTCGGAAGGCATTCTGCCACCCTCAGAACATATTATGCCGCCCTTAGAAGGCACCATGACACCTTCGGAAGACATCTTGCCGCCCTAGGAAGGCTTCTTGTCGCCCTCAGAGCGCTTTATGCCGCCCTCGGAAGGCATCTTTCCGCCATCGCACCTGTTATGAAGGGGGCGCCATATTTTGGGAGAGGGACGCACATGAGCTTGGGGCCTCACTGGCATAGGGGCGCACACACATATGCTGGCGGCAGTGGCGTGCGAAGAAATTCACAAAGGACCAGGTCATTGCCTTGAGGGGCGCCCCCCGATCGACATGGGCGCCACCAATATTGATGAAAATTGTGCAAGCCTCTCCTTCCGCACCGTGCGGAAGGAGAGGCGCCCCCCCCCCCCCCCCCCTTCCCCCCGTCACTAGCCGGAGGGGCGCCGTCACGGGTCGGAGAGGGACAGTCACTAGTCGGAGTGGTGCCGTCACTCGCCGGAGGGGCGCGGTTACTGGCGAGAGAGGCGCTGTCACTGTCCGGAGGAGCGCCGTCACGGGCAGGAGAGGGGCAGTCACTAGTCGGAGGGGCGCCGTCACTGTCCGGGGGGTGCCGTCACTGGTCAGAGGGGCGCCGTCACTGACCAGAGGGGCGCCGTCACTGGCCGGAGGGGCGCCGTCACTGGTCGGAGGGGCGCCGTCACTCGCCGGAGGGGCATGGTCACTGGCCGGAGGGGCGCCGTAACTGATCGGAGGGGCGCTCATTGGCCGGAGGGGCGCCGTAACTGATCGGAGGGGCGCCGTCATTGGCCGGAGGGGCGCTGTCACGGGCCGCAGAGGCGCCGTCTACGGCAGGGGGCGCCCTCTCTGGCCGGGGGAGCGTCCTCGCGGCTCACTGGCCGGAGGGGCGCCGTCACTAATCGGAGGGGCGGCAGCTTTGCATGGGCGCCTGCCGCCTCGGGTCCAAAGGATCATGGGTCTTGTCCTGAATCACCGTGTACTCGGTACACCACTGGCTAACTTCACGGACATTCGAACGGGTGGCACCACAGGTCCCATACTTGCAGGTCACGTACATTTGTACCCGACTTAGCTTTGTGACCCCAAATAGTTTACGCTACATACGTAGGGGGTAAAACGCACCACTTGGCACCCCTCATACTCCATAGATGGAAAAGTATCAACACTGTTTTCTGGAATCTGATTGTAGAACCCCTTTCGTCTTCTTTTATTTTATTTTTACTGAAAAACGCATGGAAATCGGTCAAAATTACACAAAACTAAAATCACTACGTAAATTTTCACGTAAATGCGTATTCAAAGCTTGCGTCACTGTAGGTGGCACCCTCACATTCTGTTTTTTGTGTGTAGTGTTTTTTCATTTAGTTTAATTTCGATCTCTGAAATGTTTCTCGAAAAATACGTAAAAATGGGTCAAAATTGCAACAACAAAAAAAATCACCGCCTAAATTTTCACGAATCCCAGTCCGGTAACTGTCAGGAAACACACATTTCCATGTTTTGTTTTTGCTTTTCATGGCCACGTGAAGCATCTTTTGGTAATTTTCCATTGGAAATCGGTTCGAAATTGACCAAATTACAGTACTGACTAAATTACGGTATTGACCAAATCACGGAATTATCGTACGATTTTGACCCCAAGGCAATGCCTCGATCGCATTGCCGGCCTCTAGTTTACAATTTGCGGAATCCCAAGAATAGAGTCATCATAGCTTTGGAATCGGTGACAACTTGTTTGGTTGTTTTTTTTTCTTCTAAAAATTCTTATTATAGCTGTGGTAGTGATATCAAGCCCGTAGATGCCAGTGATGTTTTTCCAAATTTTGCTCAAAATATAACATAATTTACATACTAAGACGATTTGGTGACGGTACCTTTCTATCTCCCTCTAGTTCATCCATTTGTGGCGCAGTTCAGGCAGTTACTTTCTTGGGTTTTGGCCACGGTTTTGGCCTTTAGTTCAAGGCGAACGATGGTTCAATCTCTTGACAAATTTGACCACGGCGATGGGTAGGTGACCAGCGCCAAGTCTTATCTCTTGACTCGCGGTCGCTGAATGTCCAGGAAGAGCGTCTCTGCTGGTTGATTAATGATTAGTCGGTCACTTGATCAGTGCTATCAATATTTACATAGCAAGGACTGACATATTCCGGTAAGTTTTTTCAAGGCAACATTCTTACTCGCCAGTAATTCAAATGGTGCGCAAGCTATATTTTTTCTTGGATCGGGTGTATTTCTTTTCATAACAGTAAGAGATGTGCATAAGTAATTATACTTATCAGTATACGTCATACAATGATGAATGTCCAAATGTCATACAATGTCGTACAATCTGTATTTAGGAAACATTCATAAGCCATCATTGTAGTAAAAATGGGTGATCCCTTGCCAGTGTCCTAGCATTGGGAAATTTGGGTGGAAAATGACACCCTATGGATACTATTTTTCCACTCTTTTTCCTGAGTTTTACTGTGAATTTTCCACTCCTTATTTTAAAATGTATTGGAGAAACCTGATAACGATGTATGGATGTAATGATAGGGACAGTCTGTGGATGGAAAGACAGGTAAGAATTTGCATAGGTAATAACTAATTTTGGTGAGCAGGCAGTATCCCAGAATTTGTTGATTTGGGTGGGAAATGACACCGAAATGTGAATAATTTTCCACTCTCACTCCCATTTTGGAGTGAATTTTCCACTCCCAAATTATGAATTGTGATATTGATTCTGACATAAAAAGGTATTGACTAAATAAAAGTACTTCATTTCAACAAAAACTACTGCTTTTCATATTCAAAACAGACATCAATATTGTACCATTTTGTACATAATTTGTCACTCATGGTCTTTTTTGGCAATTTTCCACTCTGACACCCAAGCAAAAATGGAATTTTGGGACACTGAGCAGGTAATTGGGTGATAAAGCCTGGTACATATGTTTTTGGTTGAATTTTCCACTTTGTATACTTATTTTTAGTCAGAATTTTCCACTCTGCACCCCAGCTCCAAAGCAATTCTAGGAGCCTGTCCCTTGCCCACATTCCTTGCACAACATTTTGTGCAGATTCACATTCTTTTTGTAATGAACATATCATCTTCATTGGTGACATACAAATAGAGCGTTAGTTGGGTGGAGTTGTTTTTATATGTATTACACTAGCGGTAAATGTCCAATCTTTGGTCAGTGGTCATATCCAAATACCTGACAGTATGGGTGCCACATAACCTGAGGAGTTGCTGTGCCCCTAAGCCTAAATCATCATCATCATCATGCAATTGGTGGTGTAGATGATACTCACAGAAAAACACAAATATGCTGCTAATAACATTAAAAGTCCCATATTTTGAAATGACCTGAGATTGAACCCAACCCTCTGGAGTTAACTACTTTAGTGTTGGACAATGGACATGTCATTACCAGACTTTTCATGCCATTGATGGTGAGGACACCCTAAAGCACCAATATACTACCAATAGGCAATAGTATGACAAGTCTGGTGTTTTGTGATATTTGACATTACTGTAGTAAACCCTAGGTTGAAATATGATGTGCATGAATTATATTATATATTTAATATCTTTATATTTTAATGAAATTGTCCTTTGTTTTATGTAATTTGCAATTTGACTGCAAAAAAAATATATCAAGTTTCAGTACATTTGTATTGTTGTTATACTACAAGCTTAAGTTCTGTGCATAATGCTTGTATTGCTTAGCTTTTTTGTTTTGCTGATTGCAAATCTGGTGCCCATTTGTGGCAGAGTTAGCCATTATAATATCACATTACAGGGCTTCAATACTTGTCCTCTAGAATTAGGGGAAGAGGTGGGAAAACGAGGGTTATTGGAACTAATAGTAAGCTTGCCTAACCTAACTTAGTCTAGCCAAACAAAACCTGACCTTACCTGACCTTACCTAACCAGTAGCCAATTAAAATGTCAGTTTTTTGCACTACTAATGAGTATTAGTTTATTTTTGGAATCCGCACATAAATGTGAAAATTCTAAAGTTATGAATATAGCTAGTGGTCTGCATACCTAAAGGAAAATTACCAGAGTTTCACCAAATTTCAATAAGAAGTGCAATTTCACTCAGTAATTGATTAACATGCCCTAGCTAAGCCAACAAGTTGGTCCAGACAATTTGTATTGTCAGTTGTGCATGATTTCTTGCCAACCCCTGTCCTCTCTTCCAGATGCCCTGAGAAGTTTGGGTGGGAGATGTTAGCCAAAATATGTCAGACATGCTGCTCAGTCATATACCCTCCTGCAGCACACTCAGTGTCTTGTTTACAGCACTGGGTATGTGCTGATAGGTACTTGAGTTCCTAGCTTAAGTGAATTGGGCTCATCAAATATACCACCAGTAGTCAGCACATTAGGTCATGGTAGGATGCATTGTGCAATCACTCACTTTTGACTGATGTAAAGCATCTGGATTATTTAGCAGTGACAAGTGTTTTTTTTTTCTTCATTTTATTCTGCCATAGCAGGGTGTCAAAGGATAAAGAACGAGTTCGTCACCACCTAGACTCAAGTTGTCAGTGCTAGGTTCTTCACAGTAACACTGAAACCACTTCCAAGTTCCAACATAAACTTACATGCTGCAAACATGTTCCTGCACAGGCATCTCTGCTGACTGCAGCCATGCAGCTATGAGCTGAGCGCCCGTTCTCTGCTCTCCATCAACCAACCAAGACTACCTGCCGCCATGGACATGTCCGTGGCCTGGCTGCAGTCGGAACAGCGCGGTCCGGCCACCGACGTGTTCTCGCGTCTGTGGGCGGCTCAGGAGGGAGCCAAGCCGCCGGCGGGCGGACGGCACCTGCGTGTGCCCGACCTGATCGACCACCACGTGCCTGCCGACTACCTGGCGGCCGAGGCGGCGGGGGCGGCCGGCCACGCGCCGCCGCCCAGCCGCCGGCCGCTGCCGCCGCAGCCGGCCAGTACGCCCCGCGATCGCTCGTGCACCACTGAGTTCGACTTGTACCGGACAGAGCTGGTCGGCCGGCACGGTGGGACGCCCTGGCTCGTACCGGGGAAGGCGTACAGTACCGGCGTGAATGGGTCAGTCAGCTCACATCGCCTGACACCTCCTCTCTGTGTGGCTGTGTTACCCTGACCTGCCTGTCTACCTAACTCGCTTTTTCTCTCTTTGGGAGATTTTGGTCGACGCCTTGTCTCCCATTATCTCATATTAGGTTATTAGTGCTGTCATTTTATATTGTTTCCCATCGAGCTGATGGCAGTGACGGGTTCGGCTCGTTCGGTCTCTCAATGGTCCCTGGCTTGTCTGTGCCATCGGTTATCCAGAAAATATTCTTGTAGTCCCTACCAGTCTCCGTATTACCAAAGACTGTGTAATTTATCACTGACTGAATGGTGGTGTGTTTCGCTAATGTTGTGTATTGCCGATGAGACTTTTATGTAATCATGTTTCTTGCCCATTTACTCGCTATCGCCGAAAATTTGCGATGCTGCCATTCATCTTCTTTTGTATTCACTCAGAACAAGAAGGTGTATGTGTCCATTTATTAATGCTTTCCACTGCAGTCTAAATCCTAAGTAACCCAATTGCTTTTGTGCCTAACATTTGTGTTTCTGCTTTCGTGTATCTGTATTCCATGTGTCTCGTCGACTCCTGAATAGGTTTTCCCGAGAAACATTTACACGAATGTGACGCTCTCCACAGCCTTCACGAGGAGATGGAAGACTTCTTCTCGTACATGTCACCAACGCCGGAGGAGCACTTCATGCGAGGGGGCGTCTATGCCAACATCCGTAATGTGATCCTGTCGTTATGGGACGGCGCCAGGGTCTTCATCTTTGGCAGCTTCGAGACTGGTCTCTATCTTCCTACCAGGTATGGCACGGGGTTGTTTCACGTTTCACGTTACATCGTTTCATGTGTACATGCTATTTTTTACTAGGCAGTACTGTTGGGAAGCATTCAATTTACACAGTGAAAAGTAGATGGGTTTCAGCTCTAGTTGACGCAAGAGTTACTAAAACATTACTGTCTCAGTCAGTGTTGCTATTAATACTGCTTTTTGTCTGTATGCTATATTTGTTTGGGAGCTAGACTATTAGTTTTGCAATAAGCTTAACTCGCGCACTGCAGGGGGTTGATTTCCGCCCCCCCCCCCTCCCCCTCAGGTTTTTCAAAGATAGCGAAAAAACGGCGGCGCTGCGCGCCGCCGGGTTTTGGCACACCTGTTAGGACATCAATTTCGCACACTTTGAGAAAAAAAAATAACCTCTGGTCATCTCAGGTCAGGTCACCAGACCAGGTCAAGTGACCCCACCTCCAATTTTGTTTTGCAGTTGTGCCACAGCCAGAGTTTTTCACCGATCAGTTTGAAACTTGCAGGATGTCATGAGGGCATAAGTACTTATAATTCGTTTATCTCGGAATTTTGATATCGTTGACCTAAGGTCAGGTCAATTTCGTAACCTCCCCATAATCAGTCAATGGGGAAATATACAAATGCTTCCTATTTCAAGGATATGCATGATATTAGTCCAATTACTTCTGGATCATGTTATTATAGTATATTCTTGATGATCCAAGTGTAAGTTTTGTTCAGTGACCCCTATTGGGTCATTTGAGGTCATGTGAGGTCACCATCACCTTTTTGTGTCAATAACTCCCGCCATAATGAAGATAGAGAAGTAAAACAGACATCAATGTGTTTGTCTCGTCGAGACACGTCTTCCCATATGCAACATGCCCTACTTGAGTCACCACTTGACCTTGACCTGAGGTATTTTTTTTAAAGTTAACTTAACAAGGTCATCATGTATATCATTCGAAGCGCCTTGACAAGATACACACAATGTGTAAACAGTTTTCCGTTATCTTTATTAAATAAAACGTTAATAGCGAAAGACTATTTAGCAAAAAAAACGTCATATTTTCCTTTTTTGACCTCTGGAGCCTCAAATGTTCACCTGAGATCAAATTTGAGGACACCTTACCGATTGCAAATTTCACTGGCTGGCGTTTGATTTTTCCGTTTGTTTCTAACTAGCATAGTTTCTGAGATATATGGAAATTTCTGGAGCGATGTCCTAAAACAGGAAAAAACTGGAAAATATGACCTTTGATGACCTCTGGTGACCTCAATTTTGACCTGACCTAAAACAATACTGAAATACATTCGATAGAACATGTATAAAGCTGTCAAATGCCGTTTTCCGCTTCTCGGTACGTAGCGTAGTTTTCGAGATCTCGGGGGGGGGGCGGAAATCAACCCCCTGCAGTTCGTGTTCGGCGCAAAGCCCCTGCAGTGTGCGGGTTAAACAATGCAAGAAGACTGGGATCTGTGATATATATTTCAAGAGTATATGCATGAAAATATATCGGCCCCATTTTACCTCAAGAGTCCACCGATTGAAATATGTGTAACGTTCTTCTTATCCGTTTCACAGTGACATCGATATTGTCGTGATGGGAAGCTGGGAAAAGTCTCTGGAGATGCTTAAAGATGCCCTGATCCGAGCAGACATATGCGACTCAAGCTCCATCAAAGTGTTGGATAAAGCTGCCGTGAGTGATTAGTGACCGTGACCGGGCAGACGTGTGGAGATGGATAAGGCTGCCCTGAGTCACTAGTGACGGTGACCGGGCAGACGTGTGGAGATGGATAAGGCTGCCCTGAGTCATTAGTGACCGTGACCGGACAGACGTGTGGGGATGGATAAGGCTGCCCTGAGTCACTAGTGACCGTGACCGGGCAGACGTGTGGAGATGGATAAGGCTGCCCTGAGTCACTAGTGACCGTGACCGGACAGACGTGTGGGGATGGATAAGGCTGCCCTGAGTCACTAGTGACCGTGACCGGGCAGACGTGTGGAGATGGATAAGGCTGCCCTGAGTCACTAGTGACCGTGACCGGACAGACGTGTGGGGATGGATAAGGCTGCCCTGAGTCACTAGTGACCGTGACCGGGCAGACGTGTGGAGATGGATAAGGCTGCCCTGAGTCACTAGTGACCGTGACCGGACAGACGTGTGGGGATGGATAAGGCTGCCCTGAGTCACTAGTGACCGTGACCGGGCAGACGTGTGGAGATGGATAAGGCTGCTCTGAGTCACTAGTGACCGTGACCGGACAGACGTGTGGAGATGGATAAGGCTGTCCTGAGTCACTAGTGACCGTGACCGGGCAGACGTGTGGAGATGGATAAGGCGCGACCGGGCAGACGTGTGGAGATGGATAAGGCTGCCCTGAGTCACTAATGACCGTGACCGGGCAGACGTGTGGAGATGGATAAGGCATGACCGGGCAGACATGTGGAGATGGATAAGGCTGCCCTGAGTCACTAGTGACCGTGACCGGGCAGACGTGTGGAGATGGATAAGGCTGCCCTGAGTCACTAGTGACCGTGACCGGGCAGACGTGTGGAGATGGATAAGGCTGGCCTGAGTCACTAGTGACCGTGACCGGGCAGACGTGTGGAGATGGATAAGGCTGCCCTGAGTCACTAGTGACCGTGACCGGGCAGACGTGTGGAGATGGATAAGGCTGCCCTGAGTCACTAGTGACCGTGACCGGGCAGACGTGTGGAGATGGATAAGGCGTGACCGATAAGGCGTGACCGGGCAGACGTGTGGAGATGGATAAGGCTGCCCTGAGTCACTAGTGACCGTGACCGGGCAGACGTGTGGAGATGGATAAGGCGTGACCGGGCAGACGTGTGGAGATGGATAAGGCTGCCCTGAGTCACTAGTGACCGTGACCGGGCAGACGTGTGGAGATGGATAAGGCGTGACCGGGCAGACGTGTGGAGATGGATAAGGCTGCCCTGAGTCACTAGTGACCGTGACCGGGCAGACGTGTGGAGAGAGATAAGGCTGCCCTGAGTCACTAGTGACCGTGACCGGGCAGACGTGTGGAGATGGATAAGGCTGCCCTGAGTCACTAGTGACCGTGACCGGGCAGACGTGTGGAGATGGATAAGGCTGCCCTGCGTCACTAGTGACCGTGACCGGACAGACGTGTGGAGATGGATAAGGCTGCCCTGAGTCACTACTGACAGTCGCTGGACAGACGACGTGTAGAGCTGCATTGGTCTTCCGCGAGCTGCTGTACATACGTTGAGTTATGCAATACTTTACGGATTTCCGATGTGAAACTATGTATTCGAATTCACTAGCTTGGCCCTAGACCGTACCTTTCTCGAGTCGTGTTGTCATAGCTGTGGACTGTTATTGCCACATAACCGAGTAAAAGTTGTAAATATATGAACCCCATTTAAATCAGTCGCGTAAATCGGAGTCCTATTTTCGTTTGTTTTTTATTAAACGCCTCCCTTCACGCAGTACTAGTGTCGCCCTATCACACTCTTACCCGAATAATACCCGCTAAACGTGCTCTGTCGCCTGCCTCCGACAGGTGCCTATCATCAAGCTGACCGACCGACGCACCGACGTCAAGGTCGACATCAGCTTCAACATGAAGAACGGCCTGCTGTCCGCGGCCACGATCAAGCAGTACCAGCGGGAGTACCCGCAGATGCCGAAGCTGGTGATCGCGCTGAAGCAGTTTCTGCTGCAGCGGGAGCTGAACGAGGTCTTCACGGGCGGCATCAGCTCCTACAGCCTCATCCTGATGACGGTCGGCTTCTTGCAGGTACGGGGAGTGGGACTTGTGGGGCGGCGGCTCTGGTCAGGATGCAGACAAGGCTTTCTGCAGGTATAAGGTGTGTTAGCTCAGGTATGAAAGTGTCTTAACAGTACGAGCATAGAAAGGGATGTGACCTAACCACGATAACTGTTGTACATGGAAATCCCACGAACGCAAAATACTCACGAACTACTCGATTATTACCATTACCTGCCGGCACTGGAAATGTGATCAAAGCTGTGATGTAAGCAGATGTAAATGTACTAGTGTGCGCACTGCGCACCTGTGTAAGATGGGTTTACTCTGGTAAGTATGCAAACGGAACACACCATGAAGCAGCACGCTCAAACTCGTCACGCTGTTCTTTAGTCGCTAGACCTTAAACCTTTCTCCTCTAAATCCTCATGGATAGTTTGGATATTACGACATGTCTGTCATTATGGACCTCTCAAGGGCTCGTCTGTTTGGTCTCAGTGATCGTGGTTCGTTCTCCTGTTCTCAGGATCACGAGAGGCAGATGCCTCCCTACGCCGTCCGCAACCTAGGGGTCCTGCTTATCGAGTTCTTCGAGCTTTACGGCCTCAAGTTCAACTACCTCAAAACCTGCATCAAAGTGAAGGACCGTGGTTACGCTCCGAGAAGTGAGGTGTGTTTCCCTGATGTTGGATAACCTTGGCAGGTTCCTATATCATACTGGTGAGGCTGGAAGGGCCATCTGAGACACTTAGAGGATTCAGAAGTACTAAAAAGGAACAGCTATTAGCATGAACTCATGGGGATTTCGCATGGCCTTGGACTACCACTTCTAAAAAGTTTTCCCATTTTTTTCGAAGCATGTTTTTCCGAAGCAGGCCTGAATGAGTTGGTAAAATTGACAGGTTCTAGTGTTCCATATTGTTGTACAGATGTATATATGATTGCCAATGACAACCTATGTTTCCCTTTTTACCAAAGCACTGCACGACCCAGTGACCCTTGACCTTATGACCTCGGGACCAAAGGTCACCCGATGACCTGGCCACGTGTGTCACGTCGTCAGGTGGAGGAGCAGTTTGCCGCGTACTCTGCGCACAACTCGCCGCTCTGTATCGAGGACCCGCACAACGCCACCAACGACATCGGCCGCTCCTCCTATAACATGATGAAGGTCAAAGACGCCTTCAAGTACGCCTACCATCGGCTCGCCGGAGCAGTCCTGAGCCCGGGCTCGGCATCCGACCCCAACAAACAGAGGTACCCAGTTCATTCTACTGGTTAGTGAGTCCCGGGTGCTACAAGCAACAGTGTTGATGCTTGCTCTATTGCGTCAGTTACATACTCCATTCATGTCAGAATAAGGGCGACAAATTGTATGCAAATAAGGATGAAGAACGAAGCTTTTCGTGGATGCGAACAGTAGACGGGTCGTTTGACATCCCCCCCCCCCCCCCCCCCCCGGCAGTATCCTGGGCCGTGTGGTGCTGGTCACAGACCGGGTGGTGGAGTACTGACCTCTCCCTGACCTCTCCCTGACCTCTCCCCCCCCCCCCCCGGCAGTATCCTGGGCCGTGTGGTGCTGGTCACAGACCGGGTGGTGGAGTACTGACCTCTCCCTGACCCCCCCCCCCCCCCCCCCCCGGCAGTATCCTGGGCCGTGTGGTGCTGGTCACAGACCGGGTGGTGGAGTACTGACCTCTCCCTGACCCCCCCCCCCCCCCCCCGGCAGTATCCTGGGCCGTGTGGTGCTGGTCACAGACCGGGTGGTGGAGTACTGACCTCTCCCTGACCTCTCCCCCCCCCCCCCGGCAGTATCCTGGGCCGTGTGGTGCTGGTCACAGACCGGGTGGTGGAGTACTGACCCCCACCCCCCGGCAGTATCCTGGGCCGTGTGGTGCTGGTCACAGACCGGGTGGTGGAGTACTGACCTCTCCCTGACCTCCCCCCCCCCCCGGCAGTACCCTGGGCCGTGTGGTGCTGGTCACAGACCGGGTGGTGGAGTACTGACCTCTCCCTGACCTCCCCCCCCAACCCCGGCAGTATCCTGGGCCGTGTGGTGCTGGTCACAGACCGGGTGGTGGAGTACTGACCTCTCCCTGACCTCCCCCCTGACAGTATCCTGGGCCGTGTGGTGCTGGTCACAGACCGGGTGGTGGAGTACTGACCTCTCCCTGACCTCCCCCCTGGCAGTATCCTGGGCCGTGTGGTGCTGGTCACAGACCGGGTGGTGGAGTACTGACCTCTCCCTGACCTCCCCCCTGGCAGTATCCTGGGCCGTGTGGTGCTGGTCACAGACCGGGTGGTGGAGTACTGACCTCTCCCTGACCTCCCCCTGGCAGTATCCTGGGCCGTGTGGTGCTGGTCACAGACCCGGTGGTGGAGTACTGACCTCTCCCTGACCTCCCCCCTGGCAGTATCCTGGGCCGTGTGGTGCTGGTCACAGACCGGGTGGTGGAGTACTGACCTCTCCCTGACCTCCCCCCGGCAGTATCCTGGGCCGTGTGGTGCTGGTCACAGACCGGGTGGTGGGTGGTGGACCTCTCCCTGACCGCCCCCCCCCCCCCCCCGGCAGTAGCCTGGGCCGTGTGGTGCTGGTCACAGACCGGGTGGTGGAGTACTGACCTCTCCCTGACCTCCCCCCTGGCAGTATCCTGGGCCGTGTGGTGCTGGTCACAGACCGGGTGGTGGAGTACTGACCTCTCCCTGACCTCCCCCCGGCAGTATCCTGGGCCGTGTGGTGCTGGTCACAGACCGGGTGGTGGAGTACTGACCTCTCCCTGACCTCCCCCCTGGCAGTATCCTGGGCCGTGTGGTGCTGGTCACAGACCGGGTGGTGGAGTACTGACCTCTCTCTGACCTCCCCCGGCAGTATCCTGGGCCGTGTGGTGCTGGTCACAGACCGGGTGGTGGAGTACCGGCAGAGCATCAGGGCTCGGTTTCCGGTACCGGTGAAGCGACCCTCGCCACAGCAGGCGACCAGCTCCAGCCCCAACTCCTCGACCTCGCCCATGTCGTCCGGCACATCGGACGCGTCGGTGAGTGTTGCTCAGCTGCTGCGCTGGTCAGAGGCGGGAGTGGGGGCGAGTGGGGCTCGTGGAGATTGTCTCAGCTCTGGGGGGTTGCTCTGAGGGATGCAGGCGTGTTGTGTGCCGCTTTTGTTCTCGATCCGAGGGTGAGTCTGTTTAGGTAGTGTGTGTGTTAAAACTCCCTGTGGTGTGTGTGTATTGCGGTGGTTGTAATACTATTAATTTTTAGTTATTAGTATCAACGGCAAGCATACAACGGCAAGCAGTAGAGCCCTTCATGGCACACATTTTCAGCCCCCATCCCGTTCCAGCCCATTCAGCCAGACCCAAACCCGTTCCAATCCGAATTCATAATTAATGGGGCTCCCATTCCCACCCATTTCAGCATATTTCGCTTTTTGTGGTGCTAAAAAAAGATATGGTCTGTCCCAAACCCGTTCCAACCTGTTACATTTCCAAAAATGGCTCCATTCCCACCCATTTCCATCCCGTTCCATGGGTTCCATGGAAATTCCAATTCCATGAAGGGCTCTAATGTGCAGGCATCGAAACAGCATGGTGATAATTAATCATTTCGAATATCTCGACTGTTCGGCGAGTGAATATTAAACTTGTTCTGTTTTTGATAAGTTTTTACGAAAAATATGAAGTTGATTCGCTAATACGAGTTAATTATAACGATAATATTAATTCATACTTTTAATAGATAATCGATTTTGTTAGTTCAGTTTGTGTCTCCCCGCTCCCGGTTGTCTCGGTGCCAAATCGCTAGTTAGTTCATTGTATCCTAGACGGACTGGTTCCTCCCCTTGTGTTTGCCACTTGGTTTTGATTAGCCAAATAGCCATGTGACTGACATAGCTACGATGGTAACTTCGGCCAGATGCGAGCAGGGATAGACGCGCATTCGAAAATTTCAACAACAAAAAAATCATGCGATAAAGGAAGGTATTTCCAGTCTTCGTCTTGTTTTACTGAACTATGAGTATCCTTGCATTCTTCTTCGTTGCAATAATCCAAATCCTTCGTAAATTTGTAGCCTTTTTTTCTGTGGCTTGCGTCCGTGTAGAAGAGTATGCACTAGGCCATTTAAAAAAAAAACAGTTTTGTGTTGGGCGCCTCACTCGGTGTTTCCCATTATTTGGCCCAAATGAAGTCCATCGGTACCAATATTATCCAAATCGGTTAGTATCTATCAATATCATGTCTATCATAGATCTGCCACATCGGTTTGGAAGTTTTTTGTGTGTTTTAGTCCATATTTAAAGGGAGTGTTTCATCTTTGTATTGTTTTTTAACTGATATAGCCATTATCTTTGGCCGTTATTGAAATGTCTAAGGTCGTTTTTCCCAAAACTTTTTAAGCAGCAACCGTTTTTAAGCAATTGAATTTATAATTTGCCAAATGCATCCAGGCTGGTGCAGCCGCTGATTGGCTGACAGCCACTTCAAGATTGTTGGTCCTGGAAGTCAGACGACCTGTATTTCTCGAACCTTGGCTGGATTGCCTAGTACGATGTAAACAACGGCCAACGCGATAGGTTTTTATTTGCAATTTGCATAAAAACTCCATTTTTGCGATTTTCAAACATTTCTCGTTTTTCCACCAAAAATGGCATGACATGGCGTCATTAAAACGTCATTATCTCCCAAAGTACTGCATCAATTGCATTGCAATTTGGTGAGAAGACGTATAATTGATGCCGCATAAGATACTATAAGTTTGACGTCGATATATATCATAGTTTCAAGTCATTGAGCAAATCCGGGAGGGGGAAGGGTAAAATGTACCCCCCAGCGCCGCGCGGGTTTGTTTGTTTGTGGTTTGTTTTCCGTTTAGCAGATTTGTTCTTCAAACTCGTGTGTAGTGACGTCACTAAATTTGCTATATCTCGATTTTTTCCCTGACGAAATTGCTTCATTTTTGCACAGAAGACGTAAAATTGATTTAGAAGGTACCCGAAGTTTCACGTCGATAGCGCTATTTGTTTGTTTCGCTATTACGAAAGTTCGTCAGAGGGCCCCAGCCAATGGCGGGTTAATACATGACTAAAACACAAAAACTTCAAGGCCGATACCGCAGATCTAGATATTAACCGATTTGTATCAAATCGGTACCAATGGACTTCATTTCGGCCAAGTAATGGAGAGAAGAAACAACGAGTGATGCGCCCATCACAACTTGTTTCGCGTTAATGGCCTAGTGCGCAGTAATCGTCCGTCCACGGCGGCCGCTGCGCCGCACCATGTCATAACTCCGTCCCAAATGTGGCCAAAATGGCAAATTGTGAGTTGTCGAGCATTCTCTTGAAACCAACACATTTTGACCAAGAACGCTTCGAAGCCTAAGAAGCCATGTATGCTGCTGGTTTTGAGCGGTCCAAAAACTCCTGGTGTGGGCGCAAGGTATGACCTGATTGCCACATTTTTGGGATATCTGGGCGATCGGAAAACGATTAAGTTTGGCGGCCAGTATCTCAACCAAATATGCAGATATTTGGATAAGTCTGAATTGTTTCGATCTCCGAACATTCTTCTAATGACATGCAGTATGTGTTTGTCAACCTTTATTACACATCATACGTTTATAGAGCAATTTATTGATGCATGTATGAAATGAATACATTTCACGGTGTCAAAATTTCCGTGGACCGGCAAAAATTTTCAGTGGTTGCATATATTCAGGATACCTTAAAACATGAGCCTGCATATGTAAAGAACATGTTTCAAAAACATCTAGATAGGCAAGATAGGGTGGGGCCGAGTTATGGGCGTTTTGCCTAGCCCAGGTCGCGCTTTCCGGACGGCGCGTGACGGCCCGGGCGATCCGATGCGCGCGGCAATTGGCCCGGCGCGGCGGCGAGGGAGCATGGAAGCGCTTGCTGACAGTCTCATGCATCTTGCTAGTGGAATAGCTGTCGCCACATGGTACCTGCTTGTGACACATTACACCTAGAGCGGACACACACACACACACACACACACACACACACACACACACACACACACACACACACACACACACACACACACACACACACACACACACACACACACACACACACACACACACACACACACACACACACACACACACACACACACACACACACACACACACACACACACACACACACACACACACACACACACACACACACACACACACACACACACACACACACACACACACACACACACACACACACACACACACACACACACACACACACACACACACACACACACACACACACACACACACACACACACACACACACACACACACACACACACACACACACACACACACACACACACACACACACACACACACACACACACACACACACACACACACACACACACACACACACACACACACACACACACACACACACACACACACACACACACACACACACACACACACACACACACACACACACACACACACACACACACACACACACACACACACACACACACACACACACACACACACACACACACACACACACACACACACACACACACACACACACACACACACACACACACACACACACGCACACACACACACACACGCACGCACGCACGCACGCACGCACGCACGCACGCACGCGCGCACGCGCACACACCTCGTGACTGCTCTAGAAGGTGAATGACTCTCCGTGCATACACAAATCAGACTATAACTGTTGCCATATTATTACATTGCGGCAAAACGCACCCGGTTGACAAAATTTCTACCACTTTTGCCGTCTGTTGAGCCAGTCTACATAATTTGTACTCGTTACGTTTCATTTCGTGCCTCTGCTATCCGGTCCCGTACGATTATTCACGCGCAGCACTGCTCATTAAGAAGACCCACACGCATTGGTCAGTCTGTGTTTGACATTGTCTGTTAACGTGAGGACGCTGTCTTGCTGGCTGTCATATTATGACATTGGCCATGAGCTCAAGATGGTACCAAAGCGACTCAGGAAAGGTCTAGGTCAAAGGTGACTCGTATTGTAAAACACTGCTACGCAGCCGTCACTCCTTGGCTGAATCTCAGCCTGTCTTGGAAACAAAACTATGCCCCTCGGTTTATAAACCCGAGACGGTAACAGAGGCTTTAACACACACTGCACATAGGCCATGGTGTCATGTGACGGCACCTATCCAAAAAAGGTACAGAATACCCTATCAGCAAGCGCTTCCATGCTCCCTCGCCGCCGCGCCGGGCCAATTGCCGCGCGCATCGGGTCGCCCGGGCCGTCACGCGCCGTCCGGAAAGAGCGACCTGGGCTAGGAAAAACGCCCATGTCTCGGCTCCACCCTATCTTAGTATCTATGTTTTTGAAACATGTTCTGTACATATGTGGGCTCATGTTTTAAGGTATCCTGAATCTATGCAGCCACTGGAATTTTTTGCCGATCTACGGAAATGTTGACACTGAAATTTATTCATTGCATACATGCATCAATACATTGTTCTAGAAAAGTATGATTTGTAATAAAGGTTGACAAATAAATACTGCATTTCATTAGAAGATTGTTAGGAGATTCGGAAACAGTTCAGACTTATCCAAATATCTTCAAATTTGGTTGAGATACTGGCCGCCAAGCTTAGCCCGCCATTGGCTGGGGGGGGGGGCGAACTCCTGACGAACTTTCGCAATAGCTCAAAAACTAATAGCGCTATCGACGTGAAACTTCAGGTACCTTCTCCTACATCAATTATACATCTTCTGTGCAAAAATGAAGAAATTTCGTCATTTTTTCTCTCTCGAAATATAGCGAGTTTAGTGACGTCACTACACACGAGTTTGACACAAAAATCAGCTAAACTTTAGTAGGTTATAGTAGGATATAGTAGGTTAAAACTTTAGTAACTTTACAAATGCCACATTTGAAGCAAAATGCTACCGAAAAACGCCTTAAGATAGCAAATGACAAGGGCTACAAAATGGCTATCTCGGATTTTTTTAGAGAGAAAAAATGAGTGACCAGATACAAACAAATAAATGCCAGCACTGTATTTCTGAGACAAAACTGTTCTAGACAAATGCCTTTTCTATTTAAATTTAGCAATTGCAATTTTTGGCCTTATTTGACCTGACCTTGACCTTATATGGTGTCAGGTTGTGAAAATGACTGCTACTATCGTATTATACGTGTAAAATAACCAATACAACATGTGTCGCATGGCTTGCGTAGACCTGTGACCTTTTGTGACCTGACCTCGACCTTGACCTTTGCTTACAATTTCACTTTTGCTTATGACAGAGTTTCGGACTCTGGACCGGTTTTGCAGACACTGTAAAACAAAAATATACACGTCAGTTTTGAACAAATCTTGATAAACTGGGCGTCAAAATGTTGGAAATTAAGTGGACTTCAATTTGCCATCCTCTAAAGTTAAATATATTTACTCTGAGTATGAATAGTTTAGCGTAAAAGACGAAAAAATGGCAAAAAGACACGTTTTTCAGGGTTAAAAAAATATGTGGTCGCCCAACTTCGAAGCACCACAACCATATGTATGGCGGAGCTCGCGCTATGCTCATTCTCTTGTGCATTCAGTTTGCTTTCAGAGCATATCGGGTTCAATTAGTTCCTCACAATTTATTTAGACGCTGCGTTGGACTTAGCCGAACCGACCAGAGTAAAAAATACATTCGAATATGCCAATTTAGTAACAATTTTCCATAAAACCATTCTGCTACAACACTTATCTGGGTCCTAAATAGTAAAATTTGGAAATGGATCGATTGAGCAAAGCCTTAGGAACAAAATGGTGTCATTGTCAATCTTCTGCGAGCTATATTGACGGTGCAATCAATGGTTTCGTGCTCGCGTGTTGTTGTTGACCTCAATTTGTAAACAAAAATCACCCTCTTGTATTTTTTTTCTTCTTACAAGGCTTACATCGACTAGAAAACCAATAGCTATTTATTGTACCTGAACATCTTGTCTACCTATCCTATTGGTTTTCCTGCCGATTTAACGCGTTTTGTAAAAATGGTGGGTTATTTTGCACGCAGACGCGAAGTGATCAGGGAGATTCCTTCATGGGATGAAGAAAAAAATAGATGCCATACTGTTTTTGATTCCAGATTCGAATTCCTCATGCAAAACTGATCCGGATAGTTTTGTTTTGCAGTGAAACAAAAACACTGATTTTTAACTGGTTTTGGCCGCGAAACCGGTCCAAAGTCCGAAACCCTGTCTTATGTGGGATATGTATTATACCTTTGAGAGCACTTTGTGCGATAATTGTCGCAATCTAAGGCTTTGGATGGAAAGCATGGCCCAACAGCTTAAATATCTCAATGTTTACCTTTTCCTGACCGTGACCCGACATGTGACCTTATTTGGAGAATTTCGTGTATGCTTTAGATGCGTCTCATTGAGAGCTTTTGATTGCCGCCTTGCGCGTCTCGCTGCGGTTATTGGTTCGGAAGATAACCAGGAGGGTGAAAACGATACCCCCCAGCCAATGGTGTTCGGCTGAGACCCCAGCCAATGCCGGGTTAAGCGTTTTCCGATCGCCCTGATACCAAAAAAAATGTCGCAACCACGTCATACTCTCCGCTCACACTAGGAGTTTTTGGACCGCTCAAATCCAGCAGCATACATTACTTCTTATGTTTCGAAGCGTTCTTTGTCAAAATGTGTTGGTTTCAAAAGAATGCTTGTCAACTCACAATTTGGCATTTTGGCCCCATTTGGGACGAAGTTATGACATGGTGCGCCGGCTGGGCTGCTGACAGGACCAGGATGCGGAGGGGTGTGACGCGGTGTCGGCCGGGCGCCGCTCCCTGCCCAGGGACGCCTCCCCGGCCCACTCCGGCTCCAACTCCGGCACAGCATCAAGCTCGGGCTCCGGCCGGTCGGCGCCGCGGTCCGGTCCTGGTCTCGGGCCCGGACCCGGACCCGGACCCGGGCACAGTGCTGGTTCCAGTGTTGTCTCAAGTCCCGCCTCTGGTTCCGGTCCTGGCTCCGGCACCGGACCCGGGCCCGGGCCCGGTCACGGCGTTGCCAACGGGTCCGGGCACGGGTCCGGGCACGGGTCAGGACACGGGTCAGGTCACGGGTCAGGACACGGGTCAGGTCACGGCCAGGGACACGGTCCAAGTCATAACCCCGGTCACGGCCGCCGCCCAGCCAACGGGCCGCACTACCCGGCAGCGGTGAACGGCTTACTGCATCACCCGCCGCCGCGACCCAGGCGCGGCCAGCACGGTTAGTGGGCACATTCTGCGCGGCCGAGACGTGTCCAAGTTCATTGCTGTACACCACTCACGGGTGGCAGTCAGAGGATGCGGCAGCGTTTTCTTGGCTCACCACTGGCGCAGAGTGAGTGGAAATTTGCTCTCTTCACCTGATCTTACTGACATTGTAGTTAAAGTAAAATTCCATTTTCCTCACAAGGATTTAATGTCTATTACAAATCACTTTTTTTAACTTTCCAAGTAAAATATTTTTTTTCTAAAAAAAAATGAAAAACTTAATTTCCTAACAAGAAAATTTTACTTTCCACCTATGGATTTTTACTCTGGGTCCAGGTCATGAATAAAAAAAAAATCAATTACTGCGTCGAGACATTTTACGCCGAGAGTAGGACGTTCAGTCGCAGTCAGAAACTTGAATTGTCCGAATACTGGTGATGAAATGATTCAATTTCTACGCCAAAAAAAAACTGCGCTAGAAAATCAGGCCACGCGTAGAATTGTCTACAGTTAAGTTGCTGAATGCAATCTCAAATGCAATCACTGAACATGCCCAGTGCTGAATAGATTTGGCAGTTTTGTTGGGCTTTGCACATCGCATTTAAAATCCATTATTGTAGATCATAAAAGTGCTCGTCTCTAGATTGGAAACTTGGGTGTGTTAGCGTCACTTTCCTTCGCAAGGGACCGATTCTGGGCAGGCCAGTGACAGCGCACTTCTAACACAGGGAGCCAGCACCGGCGAAAGACGGGCGGGAACGGCTCCTCGTCACAGTGTAAGTGTGCTGCGCCTCTAAAGGGCCGGTTGGTCTGCGCCCTGGGGGTGTGGGGAGCGGACCCAGGCCAGCCCAGACTATACTAGACCAGGCCAAGCCAGACTTGACTAAACTATTTAGATACCAGACCAGACCAAACCCGACCAGACTAATGTAACCCGCATAATCTTACCCAGACATTAACACCCCGTAACAAACGAAACTGACCTAAGTAATGTTCACTTTGACGTTTTACCGGCAGTATTGTCCTGCTGAAATAGATGAATGCTGTCATAATCGAAGCCGTTCATGTAACCAACATCTAATGTAACATCAACAATGTAGCAGTGTGCACCATTACCTGGCTGTGTGGTAACGATGGTGGGTGGCGCGGTAACCTGACGCTCTGTGTTCTGTCCGTCTCCGCAGCCGACAGCTCCGCAGTGGCGGCCGGCGGCGGCGGCGGCGGCCAGGGCGGCCGCTCCTCGAGGCACCACCAGTCGAGTCGAGGTGGGCCGCGCGACTCGTGATGGATTGCCGAGCCGCCGCTGACCTGGCGGTGAGCCCGGCTCACGCGGCGGTCGTGTGCCGGCTGGGATTCAGTACAAAGCGTGGCGCTGTGCTCAGCTTCTTTGCCCCGCACGGCGGCGCCCGGCCGCTCGCGGCGGTGGCGCCATCTGCGCGCCGCCTAGCGACGACCGGCTGAACTATAGCCGTCAGCGGCGGCAGCGCAGGGACCGGCCCGTTTTGTAGGCTGGTTTATAGCGTGACAGCGTGTGTGATGAGCGGACTGTGATTGCGCATGCGCGGGGAGAAGTGCAGTTGCTGCGATGTGTTTTAGGTGTGATCTGTTTTATTACTGGCTCCGGGGTGATGTTTGCGGGACCCGGGCCCGACGGAGCCGGGTCGCTCGTCCTGCGCCCATTATCGACAGGATGAGTGTGATTGTAATGCCGCGCGCCCTGGAACCAGTGCTGTCGCCGGCGGCCGGTGGTGGCGCCACCATTGCGACTGTGTTAGCTTGTTAGACCTGGAATGGACTTCCATTGGTATCGGGCCGCGCGCCCATGTGATCCTTGTTTCGACATGAGTCGTACCAATCACTGCCATGAACATGACTTGTGACTTTCTCACTGCATGTTGGTGTGCAGGCGTCGGCGGTTGGTTCGCGATATATTGTGATGCGTACCGCGTCATTGTCGACACCATAGTGTCGCCGGAAGGAGAGCTGCATTTACCTGTCATATTGTGTCTCCAAGTCATTACACAGCCGATGCCTGCGGTGATTTGTTTGGTTTGGGATAGAAGGCGGCCGAGTGGAGAGCGGACCCAGCACCCAGAGGAATAGGTGACTGACGTGTGAGGAGTGCAGGACGGGCGACTGAGCATGGGAAGACATTCACTGGTATGCACCAGGTCAGCAAGTGGGTCCACTTCAGCTACGCTCGTCCTTAGTTCATTATCGCTGAAGCTGACTGATTCAGTGTGCTTCAATCAAGTACCTTCAATTGTTCCAAGCAGTCAGCGAGGCCTTATGTTTTGCTCCATGGCTGGCTGGAACATATGCTTTGGTCAATTTCGCACGGACACCATTAACCTCTGGTGCCATTTTATTGATTGTGATGAAATCTTTCACGGGATTCCTATGACGATCTTTGCGACTGAATGGGAAGAAACTGGGGTGCACTCGGGTACTCGGTCCTAGAACACGTATTTTTCACTGTGATCTTGACCCTTGACAGCTGATGCCAAGGTTGTTGATCGTGATGGAAGCTGTGGCGCGGCGAGGATTCCTTTGGTGGTCGCTGCGACTGAATCGGACGCGTGACAACTGCTCACATTCGCGGACTATTCAGATTGGCATGAACATTGCCACAATGATAGAGCATGACCTCCTTATCACGCTCATACAATCTTAGAGTCGCACATTGAAAATCAAAGGATTTAGGGCAGGTCATAGGTGTAAGGTCAAACAGCGGACTATTCGGATTTGCATGAAAATTGCCATACATGTAGAGTATGGCCTACTTATTACGCTCATCAAATATTAGAGTCGCACATTCAAAGGATTTAGAGCAGGTCATAAGTTTAAGGTCAAACAGCGGACTATTCGGATTTGCATGAAAATTGGCACAGGTAGAGTATGACCTACTTATTACGCTCATCAAACCTTAGAGTCGCACGTTCAAACTCAAAGGATTTAGAGCAGGTCATAGGTTTAAGGTCACAGCGGACTATTCCGATTTGCATGAAAATTGGCGCACATGTAAAACATGAAATCATTATTACGCTCATAAAATCTTTGAGTCGCACATTCAAAATCAAAGAATTTAGAGCAGGTCATAGGTTTAAGGTCAAACAGCGGACTATTCAGATTGGCATGAAAATTGGCACACAGGTAGAACATACAATCTTTATTACGATCATAAAATCTTAGAGTCCCACATTCAAAATCAAAGGATTTAGAGCAGGTCATAGGTTTAAGGTCAAACAGCGGACTATTCGGAATTGCATGAAAATTGGCATACAGGTAGAGTATGACCTACTTATTACGCTAATAAAATCCTAGAGTCGCACATTCAAAATCAAAGGATTTATGGCAGTTCATAGGTTTAAGGTCAAGCAGCGGACTATTCAGATTTGCATGAAAATTGGCACACAGGTAAAACATAAAATCCTTATTACGCTCATAAAATCTTAGAGTCGCACATTAAAAATCAAAGGATTTAAAGCAGGTCATAGGTTTAAAGGAAATAGTTCACCTTCAACATGGGATTTTGAACTGAAATAGCAGATTTGTAGCCCGTGTTGAGAAATCCTTATCTGCAACTTGTCTTGGCTGAAAAGACTCTCCAGCCGAAGATATTTGAATTTTTGGCGAAGGAATGCGGCGCATATATGATATACCGTACCGTCTGAGAGTGCCAGCACTACCAGGGCGCATGCGCAGACCAATAACGCACACCATAACATTAATAATTTACGACCTTCTGTCCTGAATTGGCGCGATGTAGGACCATTTTTGAAAATAAAAAAAGAAACTGTATTAAAAAATATAATAAAATCGTGTTCTGAAAAATTTCCGAAGGTGAACTATTTCCTTTAAAGGAAATAGTTAACCTTCAACATGGGATTTTGAACTGAAATAGCAGTTTTGTAGCCCGTGTTGAGAAATCCTTATCTGCAACTTTGCTTGGCTGAAAAGACTCTCCAGCCGAAGATATTTGACTTTTTGGCGAAGGAATGCGGCGCATATATGATATACCGTACCGTCTGAGAGTGCCAGCACTGGTCTGAGCATGCGCAGACCAATAACGCACACCATAACATTAATAATGCACGACCTTCTGTTCTGAATTGGCGCGATGTAGGACCATTTTTGAAAAGAAAAAAAGAAACTGTATTAAAAAATATAATACAATCGTGTTCTAAAAAAAATCCGAAGGTGAACTATTTCCTTTAAGGTCAAACAGCGGACTATTCAGATTTGCATGAAAATTGGCACACAGGTAGAACATAAAATCCTTATTACGCTCATAAGATCTTAGAGTCGCACATTTAAAATAAAAGGATTCAGAGCAGGTCATAGGTTTAAGGTAAAACAGCGGACTATTTGGATTTACATGCAAATTAGTACACAGGTAGAGTATGACCTACTTATTACGCTCATAAAACATTAGTCACACGTTCAAAATAAAAGGATTTAGAGCAGGACATAGGTTTAAAGGAAATAGTTCACCTTCGGAAATTTTTCAGAACACGATTTTATTATACTTTTTAATAGTTTCTTTTTTATGTTTAAAAATTGTCCTACATCGCGCCAATTCAGGACAGAAGGTTGTAAATTATTGATTTCATGGTGTGCGTTATTGGTCTGCGCATGCTCCATGGCAGTGCTGGCACTTTCAGACGGTACGGTGCATTATATATGCGCCGTATTCCTTCGCCAAGAAGTCAAATATCTTCGGCTGGAGAGTCTTTTCAGCCAAGAAAAGTTCCAAATAAGGATTTCTCAACACGGGCTACAAAACTGCTATTTCAGTCCAAAACCCATGTTGAAGGTGAACTATTTCCTTTAAGGTCAAACAACGGACTATTCAGATTTGCATGCAAATTGGCACACAGGTAGAACATGAAATCCTTATTACGCTCATACAATCTTAGAGTCGCACATTCAAAATCAAAGGATTTAGAGCAGGTCATAGGTTTAAGGTCAAATAGCGGACTATTCAGATTTGCATGAAAATTGGCACACAGGTGGAACATAAAATTCATATTACGCTCATAAAATATTAGGGTCGCACATTCAAAAGCAAAGGATTTAGAGCAGGTCATAGGTTTCAGGTCAAACAGCGGACTATTCAGATTTGCATGAAAATTGGCACACAGGTAGAACATGAAATCCTTATTACGCTCATAAAATCTTAGAATCGCGCACACCTAAATCACAAACCTCAATCAAATTAAACCTATGACCGGCTCTAAATCCTTTGATTTTTAATGTGTGACTCTAAGATTTTATGAGCGCAATAAGGATTATATGTTCTACCTGTGTCATAATTTGCATGCAAATCTGAATAGTCCGCTGTTTGACCCTAAACCTATGAACTGCTCTAAATCCTTTGATTTTGAATGTGCGACTCTAAAATTTTATGAGCGCAATAAGGATTTCATGTTCTACCTGTGTGCCAATTTTCATGCAAATATGAATAGTCCGCCGTTTGACCTTAAACCTATGGCCTGCTCTAAATCCTTTGATTTTGAATGTGCGACTCTAAGATTTTATGAGCGCAATAAGGATTTCATGTTCTATCTGTGTGCCAATTTGCATGCAAATCTGAATAGTCCGCTGTTTGACCTTAAACCTATGAACTGCTCTAAATCCTTTGCTGTTGAATGTGCGACTCTAAGATCTTAGGAGCGTAATACGTATTTCATGTTCTACCTGTGTGCCAATTTGCATGCAAATCTGAATAGTCCGCTGTTTGAACTTAAACCTATGACCTGCTCTAAATCCTTTGATTTTGAATGTGCGACTCTAAGTTTGTATGAGCGTAATAAGTAAGTCATGCTCTACATATGTTCCAATTTTCATGCAAATCCGAATAGTCCGCGAATGTGTTTCTGAATGTGAATGTGAGCTAGTTTGTCACGCGTCTGGATCGGACGGTAAAGATGCAACTACTGGGTAATTTCAAACACGAAACATGCCTTTAAGCCCCAACAAACGCACAAACAACGTTTACCGCAAACGCACAAACACGTTTGTCATGTCACACGTTGCATTCCGTTGAGATATGAATGCATATTTTAGACCGTACATTGCTTTCTTGCCACCGATCTGTGGCCTGTCGCGCGCTCCATTATGTACAGCCGCGAGCGTAAATTTTGGACCGTACTTTTCTCTCATGATACCGCCCTGTGTCTGCGACCTCGCGGCCGGCCAACACGCTCGCTGATTGGTTGGTCGGCCGGTCTACACTGACTCCACGCTTTGACCCTGCGGCGCCTGAGGCGGCGGGCAGCGGCCACGCAGCGGCCAGAGGCGGCCGCGATCCGCTTGTGTGCGCAGCGCGGCGAGGGCTGGAGTGTGGAGTGGGGAGTGGGGAGTGGGGATTGGGTCGTGTGTCAAGCGTGTCACAGAACGTACTGCAGCCATGGCGCCCATAACAGGTCTGTATAAAACGTACGGGTGCTACGACTGTTGAGCTTGACCGATGTCGGACAGATAAGCTCTGGTGTGCAAGTTACTGTGATGAGTTTTTAGCGATGGCTGAACCGTATATGAACCGGGTGAACGGTATGTTTTGCTGCTAGGTATTCTGCAAAGATTAGGAATATGTAGACTTGCTTTACCGTTGACCCAGTTAGATGGCCTCGGTGTCCGGTGAGTCGTGACAGTCATTACATGTGGACAACTGCGTCCGTGTGTTTGAAGAAATGAAATCAATGTCATCCCAGCACACTGTGAAAGGCTAGATGGAAATGCAATTGGTTTCAACTCGGGAACCACGCTGCACATTGAAGCCATGTAGTGACTGGTTACATGCTAAACTTGAAAAGACAAATTATTTTGATAGCGGCTGTTTTATAAGCCGCTTCAATTTTTTCATCCCCATTCCAACAAAGCATTTATGTCCAGAGTTCTCAAAGGACTGAAGAATCTGCACTTCGCTTGACACTTCATTCTGTTCAGTGGTCACCGCGCTGTGACTTTCAACTAACACTGGCTCCGTGTCATCACTTCAGCCTCGTCTCTCCTGCTCCTCTCCGCCGCGGCTCTGCTGCTGCCGCCGCCGCCGTCCTGCGCCGCCGACCTGGCGGCGGGCGGGGACGATGCCACCGACAAGATGGCGCCTCTCGCGCTAGAGGAGGGCAGAGCGGGACCGAAGCTTAGTGCTGAGGAGGTAAGTTCAGAGGGGCAGGTTAGTTCACTGTTGGTGCCGAGTTGTGTGAAGCGGCAAGATAGGAGTCGGCCGCTTCTGTGTGCTGGATGGTTATTATACCCGCTAACGTGGCACTCATGACTCAGTGTGTAGAAGCACAAATACAAGGGTCATATTCACTGGATGGTTATTATACCCGCTAACGTGGCACTCATGACTCGTGTGTAGAAGCACAAATACAAGGGTCATATTCACTGGATGGTTGTTATACCCGCTAACGTGGCACTCATGACTCGTGTGTAGAAGCACAAATACAAGGGTCATATTCACTGGATGGTTATTATACCCGCTAACGTGGCACTCATGACTCGTGTGTAGAAGCACAAATACAAGGGTCATATTCACTGGATGGTTATTATACCCGCTAACGTGGCACTCATGACTCGTGTGTAGAAGCACAAATACAAGGGTCATATTCACTGGATGGTTATTATACCCGCTAACGTGGCACTCATGACTCGTGTGTAGAAGCACAAATACAAGGGTCATATTCACTGGATGGTTATTATACCCGCTAACGTGGCACTCATGACTCGTGTGTAGAAGCACAAATACAAGGGTCATATTCACTGGATGGTTATTATACCCGCTAACGTGGCACTCATGACTCGTGTGTAGAAGCACAAATACAAGGGTCATATTCACTTGGCTTGATAAACCTCTTGTTGCTCAGAACAGTGCTGTTGCGATTATTTGAAGGCTTCCACTCCGTTTTCTTTCTTTGTGACTTCATTATTTCATGCTATCAGGAATCAGAAATGTCATGTCAGTGAAGTTCGCGTCATCGCCATCACACAACTCCAGCGTCAACTTTTGATTTTCCCCAAACTTCGTGTAAAGGTCAATCAGACCATGCTGATTCCAAACATCAAGTCCATTGGGCATTGTGAGATAGGGATTAACTTTCCAGGTCAAATTGCAGGTATAAGGACGGGGAACGCGCTGGAGCCTAAAGTTACTGTCTGATTTGCTTTAAAATAGTTTCAAACGATTCCTTGGGTCAAAATCTAGCGTGACCGAGACTTTCAGGTCATGACCTTAAAGGTCGAATTTCAGGTAAAAGGACGCGAACAGCGTCAACGGTTGATTTTCCCCCAAACTTCGTGTATAGGTCAATCAGACCATGCTTATTTCAAAAATCAAGTCCATTTTTCGATAGCGAATTTGACCTTCCAGGTCAAATGACGGGGAACGTGCTGGAGCCTAAAGTTACTGTCCGATTTGCGTTACAATGGTCTCAAACGATACCTTGGGTCAAAATCTAGCGTGAGCGAGACTTTTGACCTTAAAGGTTGTGACCTGAAAATCTCGCTCACGCTAGATTTTGACCCAAGGAATCGTTTGACACCATTTTAAAGCAAATCGGACGGTATCTATAGGCTCCAGCACGTTCCACGTCCTTTGACCTGAAATTTGACCTGGAAAGTCTATCTCTATCGCAAAATGGACTTGATTTTTGGAATCGGCATAGTCTGATTGACCTATACACGAAGTTTGGGGGAAATCAACCGTTGACGCTGTTCCCCGTCCTTTGACCTGAAATTTGACTACGGATGGTGTACAATCTACGACCCCTTCGATTTCGCTCAAATTTTGCACACAGGTAGCCAATGGACTCCTGAACATCCCCCTAGAAGGATTTTGCGATGCATCCCATAGTAAGGTCTTTAGAGGCCAAATAAGGTTCATGGTGAAAATCGACGACCCCTTCGATTTCGCTCAAATTTCGTGCAAATGTATCAAATGACCACCCAACATCAACACCAAAAGGGTTGTACGATGCATCCCATAGTTAAAGGAAATAGTTCACCTTCAACATTAGTTTTAAACTGAGATAGCAGTTTTGTAGCCCGTGTTGGAAAACCCCTATCTGCAAGTTTTCTTGACTGCAAAGACTCCAGCCGAATATATTTGATTTGAGACTACGGATGGTTATGACCGCGACTTCCCATTCAGAGGCGAACAATATAAACATTTGTGTACAGCAATTTGTGTACAGCCTTTGATTTCATGCCATAAAAAACACATCTAGAGGCGCGAGGCCTCCTGCCTAACATATTTTGTGACTGACAATTTTGAAAACGTATTACGCATTCTACCATTGCCACCGAATGTTTTGTTTTCGATGTTCATTCGCCGCTGACGCATTACCCGACCTATTCATATCCAGCTAAGCTCTGCCATTTCGGAAAAAGGCGAGACAAATTCCTGCAAAAATGGGGAAAACGTCTCGAATACTTTGTTAAACCGTTATAGCACCATTGCCACTTAAGTCAACCTTTTCACTCCACCTATCCTCTTCCTAATCCTATCGCCTGTTTGCCGAGCGCCTCGGTCGCTGCGGAGTGTCGTCGGTCGCTGCGGAGTGTCGTCGGGGCTGTCGCGGACGACACGACGACGCACTCGCCACCAAGCCATTGACTGGGGGGGGGGGGGAGCGTTTAACGCCCCCCCCCCCCCCCCCCTGATGAATGTTCGCAATACTGAAAAAAAATAATGGCGCTATCGACGTGAAACTTCGGGTACCTTATTATAAATCATTTTTACGTCTTGTGTGCAAAAATGAATAAATTTCGTCGATTTTTTCTCCAGTTTTAGCGAATTTAGTCACGTCACTACACACGAGTTTTACACCAAAATAATCTAAACTTTGCCAGGCTGTACAAATGCCACATTTTAAGCAAAATGCAATTTAAAGCACCAAAAGATAGCAAATTGCATGTGCTACAAACCAGCTGTCTCGGATTTGTGAAAATGTTAGTTTTTGACCAAAAAAACTCAAAACGTTTTTTGGGGCGAAAGTTATCACAAAATCAAGATTTTCTGATTTAAAAAAAAACGGAAGATATGTCTGAGAACCATACCTAGGCAGCTACCATACCAAATTTCAAACTGATATCTCTTTTGACTGACTTTGACATCTAAAGCATGGGTATTGGGTAACTCATGACGAAATATTTTGAAATTGCATTTTTGGCTTTTATTGACCAGATACAGACAAATAAATGTCACCACTGTGTTTCTGAGACAACTGGTCTAGCAACATGCCTTTTGTGTTTAGATTTAACAATTTAAAATGTTAACCCTCGGTGACCTGAACTTGACCTGAAATTTACATTTACTTCACGTAAATGAAGTTAGGTGGTAAAATGACTATCACTGTCGAATTATACGTGGAAAATAACTCAAAAAACATGTGTTACATGACTTTCGTAGATATTTTGAGCATAGTGGCCTTTTGTCCCCTGACCTTGACCTTGACCTTAGCTAACAATCTCACTTTAGCTCATGTGGGATATTTATCATACCTTGGCAGCACTTTGGGTGAAACTGGTCGCAATCGAAGGCTTTGGATGGAAAGTATGGCCCATAAACTCAAATACGCCGATTTTGACCTTTGACCTGACCGTGATCTGACATTTGACCTCACTTTGACATTTTTAGCATGCTTTAGATTCGTATCATTGAGAACTTTCGTTTTCCGCCTTGTGCGTCTCGCTGCGATCATTGGTTCGGAAGATAACCAGGGTGGGGGGGGGGGGGGGGGGGGGGGGGGTAACGCCCCCCCCCCCACTCAATGTCGTTCTGCTGAGTCAATGTCGGGTTAAAGGTCATGGCCTGAAAGTCTCTCTCCCGCTAGATTTTGACCCAATTAATCGTTTGAGACCATTTTAAAGCAAATCGGACGGTAACTTTAGGCTCCAGCGCGTTCCCATTCCTTTGACCTGAAATTTGACCTGGAAGGTCAATCGTTATCGCAAAATGGACTTTATTTTTGGAATCAGCATGGTCTGATTGACCTATACACTAAGTTTGGGGAAAATCGAAAGTTGACTCTGGAGTTGTGTGATGATGATTGGCGATGGCGATTCACGGACATAAAAAAATGTCTATGGTGTCGTTGCTGATTCTATGAGCTCGGTGGCTGTGAGCTCTGATTCCGTGAGCTCGAAGGCTGTGAGCTTGGTGGTGACTGTGAGCTCGGTGGCTGTGAGCTCGATGGCTGTGAGCTCGATGGCTGTGAGCTCGGGCTGTGAGCTCGGTGGCTGTGAGCTCGGTGGCTGTGAGCTCGGTGGCTGTGAGCTCGGTGGCTGTGAGCTCGGTGGCTGTGAGCTCGGTGGCTGTGAGCTCGGTGGCTGTGAGCTCGGTGGCTGTGAGCTCGGTGGCTGTGAGCTCGGCGGCTG
This sequence comes from Chirona hameri, assembly GCA_036785665.1. Lineage (NCBI taxonomy): Eukaryota > Metazoa > Arthropoda > Thecostraca > Balanomorpha > Balanidae > Chirona > Chirona hameri. The sequence continues at coordinate 137,174 of JAXIVJ010000130.1, read as the reverse complement.
TGAGCTCGATGGCTGTGAGCTCGATGGCTGTGAGTTCGGTGGCTGTGAGTTCGGTGGCTGTGAGTTCGGTGGCTGTGAGTTCGGTGGCTGTGAGTTCGGTGGCTGTGAGTTCGGTGGCTGTGAGTTCGGTGGCTGCGAGTTCGGTGGCTGTGAGTTCGGTGGCTGTGAGTTCGGTGGCTGTGAGTTCGGTGGCTGTGAGTTCGGTGGCTGTGAGTTCGGTGGCTGTGAGTTCGGTGGCTGTGAGTTCGGTGGCTGTGAGTTCGGTGGCTGTGAGTTCGGTGGCTGTGAGTTCGGTGGCTGTGAGTTCGGTGGCTGTGAGTTCGGTGGCTGTGAGTTCGGTGGCTGTGAGTTCGGTGGCTGTGAGTTCGGTGGCTGTGAGTTCGGTGGCTGTGAGTTCGGTGGCTGTGAGTTCGGTGGCTGTGAGTTCGGTGGCTGTGAGTTCGGTGGCTGTGAGTTCGGTGGCTGTGAGTTCGGTGGCTGTGAGTTCGGTGGCTGTGAGTTCGGTGGCTGTGAGTTCGGTGGCTGTGAGTTCGGTGGCTGTGAGTTCGGTGGCTGTGAGTTCGGTGGCTGTGAGTTCGGTGGCTGTGAGTTCGGTGGCTGTGAGTTCGGTGGCTGTGAGTTCGGTGGCTGTGAGTTCGGTGGCTGTGAGTTCGGTGGCTGTGAGTTCGGTGGCTGTGAGTTCGGTGGCTGTCTGAGCTCGGTGGCTGTCTGAGCTCGGTAGTTATGAGCTCGGTTTCTCGGATCCTGTGAGCTCTGTGACCGTAAGCTCGGTGGTGGCTGTGAGATCGGTGGCTGTGAGCTCGGTGGCTGTGTGAGCTCGGTGGCTGTGTGAGCTCGGTGGCTGTGTGAGCTCTTCGGCTGTGAACTCTGCGGCTGTGTGATCTCAGTGGCTGTGAGCTCGGTGGCTGTGTGAGCTCGGTGGTTGTGAGCTCGGATTCTCGGATCCTGTGAGCTGGGTGGCCGTTAGCTCTGTGGTGGCTGTGTGAGCTCGGTGGCTCTGAGCTCGGTGGCTCTGAGCTCGGTGACTGTGAGCTCGGTGTGTGTAAGCTCGGTGGCTGACTGGCCGGTCGGCGTGGGGACCGTGTCGCCAGCTGGAGGCGGCTCTGGAAGAGGGACTGCAGCGGTTCGAGAGGCGGGCCGACGACTGGACCCTGCGGGCCACCGAACACTGGCAGCACCAGGTAGCGGACGTCTTGGAAACCTACCAGCCAGGTGGGTCGCAGTCGGAATTATAGGTATCATCTCAGCTTCGTGAACTTGATTATTCTTTCGAAGTTCACATGTAGGGTTGGGTGAAATATACTTGGTCTTAGCTCATAACATGATAATGTCGAAAGTCATTACGCTCAACAATGATATTGTTGGCATTAAAGTGTCATAGATAGCAAACGATTGTGTCCGTTCTGCTAGACTTAAAGAATGTTATTTGGAAAAGCAGTGCGACTGCATGGTAACCAGCATTCAAAGTAAAACTGCGTCACATCGCTGAGTGGCACACTTCGTTAGCTGGAGCCGTACTTGGATCGTGCAGTTGTTGGACCGTCGTCGGATCGTCTGGGTCACCATTTCTGCGTAAAACTGCGTCACATCGCTGAGTGGCACACTTCGTTAGCTGGAGCCGTACTTGGATCGTGCAGTTGTTGGACCGTCGTCGGATCGTCTGGGTCACCATTTCTGCGTAAAACTGCGTCACATCGCTGAGTGGCACACTTCGTTAGCTGGAGCCGTACTTGGATCGTGCAGTTGTTGGACCGTCGTCGGATCGTCTGGGTCACCATTTCTGCGTAAAACTGCGTCCCATCGCTGAGTGGCACACTTCGTTAGCTGGAGCCGTACTTGGATCGTGCAGTTGTTGGACCGTCGTCGGATCGTCTGGGTCACCATTTCACCATCCTATGCATCGTGTTACTGCGACGCGGCAGTGCAGGGTTTTAACTAAGACCGTTAACTGTGGATGTTCACCAATTATCTGGTCGGTAAGGTGGCTCCGGCTACTAGCGTGAACGGTCCCATCGACTCAAATGAACTGTACCCCGCTAAACGTACACACAGATTCTGAGCACGTCGTATGCCTCAGCTGGGTGGCGGCGCCCGGTGTCATGGTGCGCCGACTGCGGAGTAACCCTTGACCTCTGGCCTCAGGGCTGGCCGGACAGGACAGGGAGCGGCGGCGACGCAACTTCCCCGGCCTCACGGACCAGCTGTGGCACTCGTACCAGTACAACACGGGCGTCGGCAACAGAGAGGGTGAGCTTCTCCGTGTCACGTGCAACATGGCCGATGTGGTGGCATTGACAGACAAATGTGCATTGCTTTCGGAATACGTGCAGATGGACGGAAAGCATGCCTTGAAAATGCAACGATGCAGGCGCGAACATTGTCTCTGGTCTTGTCCAATGTGTGCGAGAAATGCATTATCTTTTCTGGCTACAGTGCATGCTTATTTGTTTGTTTTTCGTATTGCATGCCTCCATGACTGCATGCTTGTAATATTTTTCGCAATTCAATGAAGTCCACATGTTGCCATACATCTCTTGTTCCATTGCAAGCGTATATATCATATCCGGACTGTGGCTGGATTGCAGCTGCTGGTATGAAAAGACACTAAAACTAGTTTGTTCCCTTGCCTCCGCCCCACCTCTCTAGTTTCATCAAACTGTACGCACCGGCTTCGATGTTTTTATTTTGCAAGGTGTGTTAACTGTCTACCTGTTTACAGAGCTGACCCTGCATGGCTTCTACAGCGGCCTTCAGCTGAACATCAGCGGTCCAGCACTTGACGCCCCGCCCCAGTGGCAGGTCAGTTCACTGCTGTTCACAGATGTTCACCAATATTCACCGATGTTCAGCGATGTTCAAAGATGTTCACCAATGTTCACAGATGTTTTCCCCGTGACAGATTAGTTCACCGATTCGAACACGTTAAAAAATGTCGGTGTCTCACCCATGGTTTTTTAGAGTTACTTAACTATGGACTCGGATCATATTGTGCTTTTTGCTGGACATTGCCATCGATTAGTATTATAATGTGGTGTTGGTGCCATTGCTGTTATACTGTGGTGTTGGTGCCATTGCTGATTTACTTTCTGGTTCGACAGGTTGTAAGTCACAGGGGAATCTTCTTCCTGTTTGGACTCTACCCGTTCGCCGGTACAACGAAGCTCCATATCGTGAAAACCGACTTCAAGGGTCTGTCCGTCCAGCATACAGGTATGAAGTGCAGCGAGCGATAAGTTATGTTGGTTATGAAGACTGCATTGTTAGTGTAGGGCAATGAGCCAACAAGATGAGACGCCAGGGCTTCCTTTGTTATCTATTGGCTTGCAAAGCAGCTAACGGGTCTCACGATTTTTATTGACGTTTTAATTCCATTCATGTTGATTTACTCAGGTGTCAGATGTAGCTCAATCGTTCGTTGGTCCGTGCTCGTGTGACTTGTGTTGTCCGTCTTAACCCCGGGACGAGTGACTGCGACCCTCGACCTGACCGGACTTGACCCGAACGGCCGGATCGCCCCTGCACTGACCTGACCCGACCCCTCCCCTGACTCGATCTGACCTGATTGCTCCTCAGACCGAACCTGACCTGACCCGACCTGACCCGACCCCTCCCCTGCCTCGATCTGACCTGACCGCTCCTCGGACCGACCCCGACCCCGACCCCGACCCCGACCCCGACCCCGACCCCGACCCGACCCCGACCCGACCCGACCCGACCCGACCCGACCCGACCCGACCCGACCCGACCCGACCCGACCCGACCCGACCCCGACCCCGACCCCAACCCAACCCAACCCAACCCAACCCACCCCACCCCGACCCGACCCGACTCGACTGCTCCCCTTGCCTCCCGCCAGTGGACTTCACTGCGGCCGACCTGCGGGTCACGCCATTCCTCCACCACATGCGCTCGGACCAGGGCGCCCAGCTGTTCGCGTTCGTCAAGCGTGCCGTCCCGGTGACCGGCCTGTACTCCAGTGACGTCATGCAGGTGTCAGAACAGGTGTTCTGCTTCCTGGTGGACCGAGACACCCTGGTCACGGTTAGTGCAGCGGCGCTGAGGCGGGGGGGGGGGGGGGGGGGTCGGAGGCGGGGTCCTGGGTCTGACCGGTTACGAGATACTAGTTCTGTTTGAGCGTGTTGACCAAGATGTAGCTCCAGTCGGTTCGCCTTGAAGGGTGGAGTACAGTTTTGGTGTGGTCTACATGCTATTGTGTAGTGATTGTGATTGTGTTGAGGATGTGGTCAGCTGGCTGTCCATTCAGAACGTGCGGGCTCGTATGTTGTGTTTCTACGTACTCTTCTGACTAACCTGTCCGTGCATCTGCCACGTTTGGACATCAGTTTATTTATTTCAAATCGCCTCTCATTTATCTCTTCTTTCCCTGAGGCTAGCCTCTGTCCTCTGCTGACCTCTGCCCTCTGCTGACCCCTGCCCTCTGCGGACCTCTGTCCTCTGCTGACCTCTGCCCTCTGCTGACCTCTGCCCTCTGCTGACATCTGCCCTCTGCTGACCTCTGCCCTCTGCTGCCCTCTGCCCTCTGCTGACCTCTGCCCTCTGCTGACCTCTGCCCTCTGCTGACCTCTGCTGACCTCTGCCCTCTGCTGACCTCTGCCCTCTGCTGACCTCTGCCCTCTGCTGCCCTCTGCCCTCTGCTGACCTCTGCCCTCTGCTGACCTCTGCCCTCTGCTGACCTCTGCCCTCTGCTGACCTCTGCCCTCTGCTGACCTCTGCCCTCTGTCCTCTGCTGCCCTCTGTCCTCTGCTGACCTCTGTCCTCTGCTGACCTCTGTCCTCTGCTGACCTCTGTCCTCTGCTGACCTCTGTCCTCTGCTGACCTCTGACCTCTGCTGACCTCTGACCTCTGCTGACCTCTGACCTCTGCTGACCTCTGACCTCTGCTGACCTCTGACCTCTCTACTGACCTCAGTCTTCCCTCCGTCGCCGTCAGACGGAGGTCTGCTCGCCGGTGACGCTTCCTGCCGGGGCCGGCACCGCCGAGGTCCTGGTGGACGTGTTGCACGACTCCTACTCCGGCTCTGAGACGATCGCGCTCTTCCCGGTCCGTCAGACGCACGGTCTGATGGCGTACAAGCTGAGCAGTGTGCCCTATTCGGACCACTACAACCTCGGGTGGGTGCCACCGCGGTCTGGAAGGGATATGGGATATGATATGGATGAGATATTTCAGGTCTCACACGGTGCGGGTAGATCGAGTGCAGCACAAGTTCCTCATTTGGCTACTCACTCATACATCCTCCGGACAAGCTAATTCTCTCTTATGGTAGCCTTCTGCTCCATTTAAAATTGCCTTCCTTATCATCACGCAGAGTGCAGCATGACCTGCTCTTCTTGAGGAACATCCTCGGGAGGGGGGGGGGGAAGTGGACGCACAGGTCCTGCTAGAGTCGTTTCCCCTGCACGTACCGCCTCGATCGACCCGCACCGTCTCTTTTAACCGTGTCTCGAGCACGGGTAAGAACTGTGGACTCTGGGATGTTCTGCCGGCTCCCTAGAGCAATGCATGCCTTTTTAGTCGGTGCTTTTAAAGCACACATCTTTTATGACAGTGTTGGAGCTTTTAGAGCACAGGTGATCAAGTACGTTTTAACCCTGTAGTCTGTGTGATTATGTGATGTGATGTGTGTGCTGCGTAGTGTATTTATTGTTATGTCTTATCTTCACGACTTCGCCTGTCAGTGGAGCGTAGCTCTGTTGGCGATCGTATAAAATAAATAAAATTAAAATAAATATTCTGTTGAACTGAAATGTTCGTAAAAGGGAAATAATGACCTTTTCCCGCAAAAATGGAGTTAGCACTTGAAATCGACAGACGAGGCCATATGTGAATTCATCGCACTTTGCATATAAAAATTCCTTCCGAGAGATATTTTAAGTTAATCTTGTTAATCTTAAAGTTAATCTTGCCAAGTACTTTTCGGTTTCCATCAGACTCCGGGCTTTTCCGTATTGCTTGTTTACGCAATGGTGTGGAAAATATATTTTGCGTTCTGCTTGTGATTATATACCCGCCCATCCTTTACAACCAGTAAAACGCCTTTTGGGGCGAGGACCGAGCGGGCGCGGTGTGTCAAAGGCGTTTTACTGGCCTATTAAATTGTACATGATCTCCTTTCTCGAATCCGCCTAAAGTGAGTACGTCCTCAGCGCTGCATACTTCATTACCGAGCTTGCGCGAAGCGCCCGTGAGGTTTCTCGTCAACTTACTAGACAAATTTACATTTGACCCGGCCCGACCCGGCCCGAACCGGCCGTACAGACGCCTTTCGGAAGCTAATAACTTTGCAACCACTGATCCGATGAGATCGGATTTTCACCATTGGATAGGACTATCAAATACATTTTGATTTTGTTATGGTGCGTTCTGATAGGGGTGGTACCACAGCGCGTAGCACATGCAAACGTCGGAATGAACTAAAATAATTATTGATCAAAAATAGCTTGATTTATCTAAGCATTAATTTAGACGGGGTGAGTGAGAACGCGAAGTGTTCGAACGAACGTAGTCTTACAGATGGCCGAAATCTGTCTTCATCTTGCTTGCTTGCTTGCTTGCTTGCTTGCTTGCTTGCTTGCTTGCTTGCTTGCTTGCTTGCTTGCTTGCTTGCTTGCTTGCTTGCTTGCTTGCTTGCTTGCTTGCTTGCTTGCTTGCTTGCTTGCTTGCTTGCTTGCTTGCTTGCTTGCTTGCTTGCTTGCTTGCTTGCTTGCTTGCTTGCTTGCTTGCTTGCTTGCTTGCTTGCTTGCTTGCTTGCTTGCTTGCTTGCTTGCTTGCTTGCTTGCTTGCTTGCTTGCTTGCTTGCTTGCTTGCTTGCTTGCTTGCTTGCTTGCTTGCTTGCTTGCTTGCTTGCTTGCTTGCTTGCTTGCTTGCTTGCTTGCTTGCTTGCTTGCTTGCTTGCTTGCTTGCTTGCTTGCTTGCTTGCTTGCTTGCTTGCTTGCTTGCTTGCTTGCTTGCTTGCTTGCTTGCTTGCTTGCTTGCTTGCTTGCTTGCTTGCTTGCTTGCTTGCTTGCTTGCTTGCTTGCTTGCTTGCTTGCTTGCTTGCTTGCTTGCTTGCTTGCTTGCTTGCTTGCTTGCTTGCTTGCTTGCTTGCTTGCTTGCTTGCTTGCTTGCTTGCTTGCTTGCTTGCTTGCTTGCTTGCTTGCTTGCTTGCTTGCTTGCTTGCTTGCTTGCTTGCTTGCTTGCTTGCTTGCTTGCTTGCTTGCTTGCTTGCTTGCTTGCTTGCTTGCTTGCTTGCTTGCTTGCTTGCTTGCTTGGGCTAAGTGTTTCAGGGATAACTCCCGTTTCACTGCACTGATTATGCAAAGGTATACCCTGATAATTTTGTCGTAAATTAATACATGGTATAGGCTACGTGAGAATAATTGACACAACTGAAAAAACTATCACCATCTATAACCAGTAAGGCGCCGTAGTCGGCGATGAACGAGCGAGCGCGAGGGGGGGAAAAAGAGCGCGCGCGAGAATTTCAACTGGATACGGCAAGTAGTTTCTGATATACAAAAAAAGGTGCGCACGTGCAGAGGCACCCCACCACTGACTTGTGGAAAAGTGGCGGCTGAGAGGTCCCTAACCACACACCAAATTTGAACACAATCGGCCCAGCCGTTGCGGAGTTTTTGCGAGAAAAAAAAACACTTTTCAACACCCCTCACGCGGCACGCGCCACGTGCAGTGTTAGTGACCCACATGAGTCGGCACCGATCTCAAACAGGTTTGGTTGGATTTTGTTTAGTTACTCAGCAAAGAAATCCGCTTCTCAATCGGACGTACGGCTGCAGAGATATTAGCTTCTGAAAAGCGTCGCCACGGGCCGGGCCGGGCCGGGTCGGGCTCATATTCAGATTTTCCCCATATACCACGGAAGGACGAGCGAGCGCGAAATAAATGCCGGCTGGGATAAGCATGTGCCTTGACTTCGAATTCATCTCCGCAACGATCTTGTGAGAATCAGAAACACAAATAAATGTCGGCTGGGATAAGCAAGTGCGTTGACTTTGAATTCATCTCCGCAACGATCTTGTAAGAATCAGAAGAAAAATATTATGTGTCAATGGTCGTAACTGTGTTGTTCACCGAGAGCCACAAAGGTGCAGGTAAGTCTTTTCAGTCAAGAAAACTTGCAGATAGGGCCTAGGGGTTTCCCAACACGGGCTACACAACTGCTATCTCAGTAACTAATGTTGAAGGTGAACTATTTCCTTTAAAGGAAATAGTTCACCTTCAACGTTAGTTTTAAACTGAGATAGCAGTTTTGTAGCCCGTGTTGGGAAACGCCTATCTGCAAGTTTTCTTGACTGAAAAGACTCTCTAGCCGAATATATGTAATTTTTTGGCGAAGGAATGCGGTGCTGGCGAAAAATGTTGTACTGGTTCTAGCCCGGGCAGAGGTTATACCATCAGCCTATCACTATTTCCTTTATTACCAGTAAAACGCCTTTTTGGGGCGATGACCGAGCGGGCGCGCTCTGGTAAAGTTAAACCAGGTTTGAAATATGAAATGGTACGGGTAACTGGAGCACACGTGGTAGTAACAGTCATTTTAATCCTTTTAGTCCTCCACAACAATTGTCAGGCCTCCATGCATGCCAACATAAAATAAGTTTTTACCGAGCGGGCGTGAAGCGCCCATGAGGTTTCTCGTCAACTTACTAGACAAATTTACATTTGTTCCGGCCCAAACCGGCCCGACCCGGCCATACAGACGCTTTTCGGAAGCTAATAACTTTGCAACCACTGCTCCGATTGAGATCAGGTTTTCCCCATTGGAAAGGACCATCAAATAAATTTTGACTTTGCCATGTTGCGTTCTGATAGGGGCGGTACCACAGCGCGTGGCACACGCCAGACTGGTTATTGATTCGACTCTGATTGAATCGATTGGAATCGTGCAATCAAAATTTCTGGAATAAAACAAAAATAATTGATTCACCACCAGATTTTTTGATTCATGAATCGTGACTGAATCAAAACCCTCATCAAATCAAGGCTGATTGAATCAAAAGATTTAACGATTCTTAACAATTAAAGTACACTGGTAAATTGTGCAAATACATGCAGTCCCAGTGTCTACATTCATTTGTACTGAAATAGTATTGCTGTAACCAGGGGCGCAGCCAGACCTTCTGCAAGGGAGGGGCACAGCATCCCCAGAGGGCCCCCTCGGCCAAAGCCCCCCCCCCCCAAAAAAAAAAACGCGAAATGGTATCTCCTCGGATTTATGCCACTATATTTTGCAGGGGTCCTAAATTATCGCAAACAAACGTCGGACAGACCCATGTTGAACAGACCCCATGCGTAGATTGACTGCTAAGTACCGTAGTCTGATACAAAATAATGTGCGGCAACTGACTCCCTTTGGCACCATGTGAAGTTTAACACGCGCACCGACGTGGGGTGCAGATATCCGCCCATCAGAGGTTTTCGTAAATATTGGGAAAACGGCGGTGTGTAGCGCCACCAAACTTAGCATAGCTCTTTGGGCATCAATTATCCACATTTTGTGTAATTTTGTATCTCGAGTCATCTCAGGTCAGGTCAACAGGTCCTGTTAAGTGAACCCACCTCCAAGCAAGTTTTTGAAAGTTAGTGACCCCGCCTCCAAGCAAGTTTTTGAAAGTCGTGCCAAAGCCACAGTGATTGACCGAGCGGTTTCAAACTCACATGACTTAATAAGGTCATAAGTACCTACAATTCGTTTATCTTGGATTTCTAATATCGGTGACCTAAGGTCAGATCCAGGGGCGCAGACAGACCTTCGTCAAGGGAGGGGAGGCACAGCATCCCGAGGGGCCCCTTCGATCAAAACCACCCTCCCCAAAACAAAACAAAATGGCGTAAAATGACATATCCTCGGATTTGGGTCACTATATTTTGCCGGGCCCCCAAATAGTCGCAGCAAAGAACGTCAGACAGGCCCATGTCGAACAGAACCTATGCATAGATTGACTGATAAGTTCTTAGTCTGATCCAAAAAAAAATGCGGCAACTGATCCCTGTTGGCACCATGATGTGAAGTATTAACACGCGCACCGACTTGGGGGGCGGATATCCGTCCCCTGATATCCGCTCCCCAAGTTTTCGTAAATATTGTAAAACGTCGACACGCAGCGCCGCTAAACTTGGCGTAACTCTTTGGGAAACAATCACCCAAATTGTTTTCCATTTTTTATCTCGAGTCATCTCAGGTCAGGTCAACAAGTCACGTTCAGTGATCCCACCTCCAAGCAAGTTTTTGAAAGTTTGTGGTCGTGCCAAAGTGATCGACCGAGCGGTTTGAAACTCACAGGATTCATTTAGGCCATAGCCCATAAGTACCTATAATTCGTATATCTCGAATTTGTAATATTGGTGACCGAAGGTCAGTTCGATTGGTAAACTTCCATTTGGCGTTCCATTCCAGTAAATTGAGAAAATAAAAACACTTATAAATCCACAAAAAAAAAACTTAAATTTGACCAGTTTTCACCAGGTGCCTACACCATTATTGTGCCAAATGCAAAGATCCAAGTCACATTTTTGTTATGTGACCTCTACGAGGTCAACTCAGGTGACCCAAGAGGTTACGTGTTTTTTTATTCAATAACTCTTTGCCAAATGAAGGTAGAGTAATGGAGTTATCAACAATGTGCTTCGCTCGTCGAGACACGTTAAAGGAAATAGTTCACCTTCGGAAATTTTTCTCGGAACACGATTTTATTATATTTTTTAATACAGTTTCTTTTGTCTGTTTAAAAATGGTCCTACATCGCGCCAATTCAGGACAGAAGGTTGTAAATTATTGATTTTATGGTGTGCGTTATTGGACTGCACAAGCTCCATGGCAGTGCTGGCACTTTCAGACGGTACGGTACATCATATATGCGCCGTATTCCTTCGCCAAGAAGTCAAATATCTTCGGCTGGAGAGTCTTTTCAGCCAAGAAAAGTTCCAGATAAGGATTTCTCAACACGGGCTACAAAACTGCTATTTCAGTTCAAAACCCATGTTGAAGGTGAACTATTTCCTTTAATTGGTGTAAAATTTGAACTTTATCTGCCTTGACCTGAGCACAGGACATGTCAATTTTCGAATATGACCTAACTAGGTCATCATCATCCGATATACCATTCGATGTCTCGACAGAGAAACACAATGGTAAAAACGGTAAGTATCACTAGCATGCGTATCTCAAAAGTTATTCTCTAAAAACAATTCCGCTATTTTGAGAATATTTCACGTTCGATGGCCTTCCCTGAGCTAGCTATTGACCCGAGATCAAATCTGATGAAGCCTGAGTGACAACAAATTAAATTATCTTTCGCACTGGCGGATCCAGCCTCTCTCCGTGGGGCATCTTTTTGTGGCAAAAAGGTACCCCCATTTTTCCCCGCAGATTTGGGCCGGTCGCCTTACTTTGGTATTCGAGCTAAGAAATCCACTTTCAAATTCACAACAAAATGATTTTTTTTTCTCCGAAAAAAAGTTTTTTCCTATTTTGGACGGTCAAAAACACAAAATTTATAATATTCCAGATAGCCATTTTGAAGAAAATGTCATTTATTTTCCTTTGACGTTTTTATTTGCAATTTGCTTTAAAGCTCTATTTTCTACGATTGTTCAAACATTTATCGTTTTTCCGCCAAAAATGGCATGACATGGCGTCATTAAAACGTCATTATTTCCCACAATACTGCATCAATTTAATTGGACTTTGGGCGAGAAGGCGTAGAATTGATGCAGCAAAATGTACTGGAAGTTTGACGTTGATATCTATTATAGTTTTGAAATTATAGAGAAAATCCGGGAGGGGGCTGATTCTGCCCCCCCCCCCCCCCCCCCCAGCGGGGTGCGGGTTAAGTGTCACCGGGGCTTCTTGAATTGCATCATGTGCGCTGTTTTGTCTATCATTGAAAGAAAGGGATGCATACAAACTTCAAATTCAATCACTCGAGAGAAGAAAAAAACTTCTGTTTTCATGAAGTTTTCTCCTAACATCATTGTTTTTCACGTTCAGTGCAGGGAACGTGCGGGGGCATACTTGTATTGAATGCCCCTCTAAGATTCCTGTGGAAGGGGGGGGGGGTATTTATCCCTGATGTCCCCCTGGATCCGCCAGTGCCACCAAGGAGAGCCTCTGCCAGACACTTACCTAATGGAATTCATTTTCCCATTTTCCAAATTTGTTATAAGTAATTACGAAAGTTGTCATGCCGCGAAGCGGCGCCAAATTTTCCGGTTGGGGCTGCTTGAATGGCATCAGGTGCGCTGTTTTCTCTATCATTAAAAAAGGGAGACGTACAAACTTCAAATTAAATCACTCTAGAGAAAAATACTTCCGTTTTCATGAAGTTTTCTCATAGGATCATTGTTTTTCACGTTCAGTGCAGGGAACGCGCGGGGAGGGAGGGGGGGGGGCATACTTGTATTGAATTCCCCTCTCAGATTCCTGTGGAGAGGGGGGGGGCATTTGTTGCTGATGCCCTTGAACCCGCCAGTGCCAGCAATTATCGCTAAGGAGAGCCTCTGCCAGACACTATCCTAATGGAATTCATTTTCCCATTTTCCAAATTTGTATAAGCTATTGCGAAAGTTGTCATGCCGCGAAGCGGCGCGAAATTTTCCGGTTTTTGACTGTGGATAGCTGGATCTTGACTGCTGGAAAGACGATTTTACGATAAATTGGGCACGCGGGGGGAGGGGGGCATACTTGTATTGAATTTCCCCCCCCCCCTCCCAGATTCCTGCGGGGGGGGGGGGGCATTTGCCCCTGATGCCCCCCCTGGATCCGCCAGAAATCTTTCGGACGTTTTTTTTTCTCTCGCGCGTCGCTACCTCTTTTTGTTCTCGAGATATAGACGGGTTTTGGGAAGGACACCCATTTATGGCCTAAATTTTACCTTTGTTGACCTCTGGCCTAAATGACCTAAATGACCTGACCTAAAATAATGACTTAGTACATTCATTGGACCTTGTTTGTTTCGAGCTATCTAACCTGTTTCTGTTTGTCGCTATACGTTGCATGACTTTTGAAATATTGTAGGGGCTGGTATCCAACCCCCGCCGGTTCGAACTTGGTGCGAACCCCGTCTGTGCGTGGGTTAACCATTTTAGATGCACGCACAAGGCACCTTGAAAGTCCCAGCTGCAACACAATCAATAAGAGGCAACGCGGAACGTCTGGCCTTCAACATTTTACGTTGTCCCGGTTGCTCACGTTTGTGACATATTACATTGGAAACACATAAGTTCGAGGTAATTCACAGTCACTAATGTGTAGACTATGGAGTGCGGAGGCGCTTTACGCGAAACGATCCGTCGTAAGTTTGGAAAGACAACTTCAGAGAAAATAGCAACGTAGAAAACTTCCATTGAAAATGTTAAGCGCTCACGGGATTTTCAAGTAGCTTGTCTTAGTGTATGGCCACTGGCAGATCCAGCAGGGGGGGGGGGGCAAGCTGACATACCCCAAACCGCCCAAATTCGCCCAAAATTTGACATATTTTCTGATTTAATCAGAAATTAACCCGCGCCCCGCTGGGGTATTCGGTCGAACACGCGGGGGGGGGGCAGACTCTGCCCCTTCGTAATATTCCGAACCAATAACCGCAGCGAGACGCGCAAGGCCGTAATTGAAAGCTCTCAATGAGCCGCATCTAACGTTTATGAGACATTTTCATAATAAGGTCACATCTCAGGACACGGCCAGGCCAAAAGTCAAAATTAAGGTATTTTAGTTTTTGGGCTATACTTTCCATCCAAAGCCTTAGATTGAGACTATTATCGCACAAAGTACTCTCACAGATATAATACATCTCCCGCATTAGGACAAAGTGAAATTGTAAGCAAAGGTTAAGGTCATCAGGTCACAAAAGGTCACTTTTGGCAAGAGGTCTACGAAGGTTATTTTACACGTAGAATTTGATAGTAGCAGCCATTTTTACAACCTGACACCATATATGGTCAAGGTCAGGTCAAATAAGGTCAAAATTTGGAATTGATTCATCTAACTAAAAGGGCATGTCTCTAGACCAGTTTTGTCTCAGAAAAACAGTGGTGGCAAACAGTGGTGGCACAGGTCTGTATCTGGTCAATAAAAGCCAAAAAACGTAACTTAAAAAATGACGTCATGAGTTACTTATGCTTACGGAGCCATAAGTCAATTAAGATATTGCTTTGAAATTTGGTTTGGGTATCGTCCATACCTGGTTCACTCAGATATATTCCGTTTTTCATATCTTCAAGAAAGAAAAAAATGTGAAGTTTTCTGGAAAATTTTATATTTGTATTTTTAGGAGTCAAAAAACCCAAACTTTCGCAAATCTGAGATGGTAGTTTTGAAGAGAATGCCATTTCCTTTCTTTTGACGTTTTTAATTTACAATCTGCTTCAAAACTCTATTTTCTACGATTTGTAAAACATTGATCGTTTTTCGACCAAAAATGGCGTGACATGACGTCATTAAAACGTCATGATCTCCCAAAGTGCTACATCAATTTCATTGAACTTTTGTAAAAAGACGTAGAATTAATGCAGCATAAGGTTCTGTAAGTTGTACGTCGATACCTATCATAGGAGTTGGGCTGAGGGACCGAGGCCTTCTCCCATTGGGCCGAGGGGCCCTTCGGGCCCCTCGACTCAATGGGGGGGGGGGAGGGGGCACGTGCCCCCTGTGCCCCCCCCCCTGGCTGCGCCCCTGGCTGTAAAAATGTTTTAATGATCATATATATGTATGTTTCCATTTGTTTTGATTTGACATAAATTAACCACATATATAAATGTTGAATCAAACGAGAATCGATTAAAATATTTGTTTTGTTTCTTGAATTGGAAAGAATCAAGTCTAAAAAACGTGAATCGAACAGTGATTGGATCATTCAGATTCCAAAATGAATCATGATTGAATCGTTCCAAAAAAGTTAAATCAACCAGTCTGGCACACGCAAAGGTCGACATGGACACAAATAATTTTCGATCAAAAATGTCATTATTACCTTGCGGGTGCGAAGCGCCCGTGAGGTTTCTCGTCAACTTACTAGACAAATATGCATTTGACCAGGCCCGACCCGGCCCGACCCGGCCCGACCCGGCCATAAGACGCTTTTCGGAAGCTAATAACTTTGCAACCACTGCTCCGATTGAGATTGGGTTTTCACCAATGGATAGGTCCATCAAATCAATTTTGTTTTTGGTATGGTGCGTTCTGATAGAGGTGGTATCACAGCGCGTGGCAGTTGGCAAACGCGAACGTCGAAATGAA
The DNA here is from genome assembly GCA_036785665.1 of Chirona hameri. Lineage (NCBI taxonomy): Eukaryota > Metazoa > Arthropoda > Thecostraca > Balanomorpha > Balanidae > Chirona > Chirona hameri. Next base: position 121,921 of record JAXIVJ010000130.1, on the reverse strand, counting down.
CAAAAAACCTTGCAAAAATTATTCTTGATTACAAAAATAGATGTATTATTATAAGCATTAATTTATACGCTGAAGCATGCAGCGCTCAGGACGGACTCCCTTTTGGCGGATTTGAGAAAGGAGATCATGAACAATTTAATGCAACTTATTTTTTATGTTGGCATGCATTGAGGCTTGGCCATTTTTATGGAAGACTAAAATGACTTACTACCACGTGTGCTCCCTTACCTCATATTTCAAACCTGTTTTAGCTTTACCAGAGCGAGCGCGCTCGGTCATCGCCCAAAAACGAGAAAGGAGATCATGAACAATTTAATATAACTTGATTTGTATTACGAGCGAGCGCTTCGCGCTCGCTCGTCTTTCCGTGGTATATGGAGGGAAAAAATATGAATATGAGCGGCCCGACCCTGCCCGGCCCGACCCGTAGCGACGCTTTTGACAAGCTAATATCTCTGCAACCGCACGTCTGATTGACTAGCGGGCTTCTTTGCTGAGCATCCCCATCCAACCTACCCTGTTTGAGATCAGTGCCGACTCACGTGGGTGACTACCACTGCGCGTGGCGTGTGCCGCGTGAGGGGTGTTGGAAGGTGTTTCCTCGCAATAACTCCGCAACGGCTGATCCGATTGTCCTAATTTGGTGTGTGGTTAGGGACCCCTCAGCCGCCACTTTCCCGCAAGTTATTGGCGGGGTGCCTCTGCACGTGCGCACGTGCACACCCCTCTTCTATATCTCAGGAACGGCTGAGCCGAAGACGTTCAAATTTTGTGCGTGGTTAGGGACCTCTTAGCCGCCACTTTCCTCCAAGTCAGGGATGGGATGCCTCTGTACGTGCGCACGTGCGCACTCTTTTTGTATCTCAGAAACTACTTGCCCGATGAAGTTGAAATTCGCCATATATTTCGTTCGCGCTCGCTCGTTCATCGCCAACTACGGCGTCTTACTGGTATTAAATTGTTCATGATCTCCTTTCTCGTATCCACCAAAAGTGGGTACGTCCTGAGCGCTGTATGCTTCAGCGTATAAAAAAAAAACGAATGCTTACATTAATAATGCCATTTTTTATTAAGAATTATTTTTGTTCATTTCGACGTTTGAGTGTGCCATGCGCTGTGGTACCACCCCTATCAGAACGCACCATACCAAAATCAAAATGGATTTGATGGTCCTATCCAATGGTGAAAATCCGATCTCAATCGGAGCAGTGGTTGCAAAGTTACTAGCTTCCGAAAAGCGTTTGTACAGCCGGTTCGGGCCGTGTCGGGCCGTGTCGGGCCGTGTCGGGCCGGGTAAAATGTAAATTTGTCTAGTAAGTTGACGAGAAACCTCACGGGCGCTTCGCGCCCCCTCAGTAAAACTTAATTTGTATGTAGTTTGTCCCAGGAGTTATTAAGTTACCTTGGGGAGCAACAGATACCACTCGGTTACCCCCGGTTAAAGGGAGGGCGTCTACTGTTTTGGAATGTCAAAAATATGTTTCATACGGTAAGTAGCTATTGGTTTGATTGTTGTATATGATGAAATTCACATCTGGAGCCCCTTTAGTTGAATTTTAACTTATATTGGGTTTTTTCTCTTTTTTTTTCTTTCGATATCTATAAAACGATCGCCACTATCGTGATGTTGTGTAAAACGGCGCGCATAAGACAATACAATTACGGTCACATCATGAAAGATAGAAAGACAAGTTTTGCACAGCACGTTCTTGCCACTGTGAACTTTATTATGTGCAAGTTTCGTAGCTCTAAATTGATATCTTCTTCAAAAAATGTCCATCGACCATCATCGAAACGGCCATCATCCAAAAACATGATGGCCGTCCAGTTTCTGTTCGGCTGCTCTTGTCAGCGTGCACGAGCTGTTTTGTTGAATTGCTATTGGCCGGCGCTAACAATATGATCGCAGTTTAATCGATAGTTGCAGTACTTCTAGTAGCGGAAGCCCTCTGGAGTCTACCCGATAACTGTTTGATCCCAGCAAGTTCCTGGAGTCTTTGGAATATCTCAGCAACTAGGGCGAATCTGGAGAAACTAAGTCATTGGTCAATTCAGACAATTATGTTCTATAGACCAGTGTCAATAACCCCAAATAAGCGATGTGAGTAGGCACACTCCCTTTAAAGGAAATAGTTCACCTTCAACATTAGTTTTAAACTGAGATAGCAGTTTTGTAGCCCGTGTTGGGAAACCCCTATCTGCAAGTTTTCTTGACTGAAAAGACTCTCCAGCCGAATATATTTAATTTTTTGGCGAAGGAATGCGGTGCTGGCGAAAGAATGTTGTACTGGTTCTAGCCCGGGCAGAGGCTATACCATCAGCCAATCAGCTTGCAGCTAGTGCTAGCAAGCGAACCTCCGGCCGCCGGTTGGCACATCTCCAATGCGAGTCTATCCTAACGCGACTACTTTCGAATCTGGTTGGCTGAACCATTTGTTTACATTCGCGTGACGTCAGGACTCTGACTCAGAGAGTATGCATATAGTTTTGATAAACAATATAAATGTACGGCTTTCTGTCCTGAATCGGCGCGATATAAGGTCATTTTTGACAATATATAAAGAAATTGTATTAAAAAACAATCAAATCGTGTTTGGTAAGAAATTCCGAAGGTGAACTATTTCCTTTAAAGGGAAATAATGACCTTTTTCCACTAAAATGGAGTTAGCACTTGAAATCGCCAGACGAGATCAAAATATATTGTAAATTCATCACATTTTGCATGAAAACTTTCCTACCGAAAGATATTTCAAGTTAAAGTTGATAAGCGTTCCACACTTTTAACGACCGGTACTTGCACTATTTCTGACCTTTTGTCAAGTACTTTTGGTCCTCATCAAACTGCGGGCTTTTCCCGTATTATTTGTTTACGCAATGGAGTGGAAAATATATTGTGCGTTCTGCTTGTTGTGATTATATGCCCGGCGATCTTCTAAAACTAACAGCGATTGGAAAAAGTGGCAATAAAATCGGAAGCTCATCGATGCACATCAACGCGGCATAGTTAGTGGTTGCGACCCTCAATTTTTGCAATTCGATTCATTTGTTTTCAACATTAGGAGTTGTATATAGTTTCTGTGGCTGTATATAACACTATGCTTTATTTTATCATGAAAAATAATAATTTTTCCCAAAATAACTAACGAACAATAACACAAAACTGGCAATTAAATCAGAAGCTCATCGATGCACATCGACGGCGACCTATTTAGCGTCGGCGATTTGTTTACAAAGTCATTGTCATGCTTCTCGGCGCACTTAACCATCTCGGCGCACTTGGCGAGTTGTTCCTGATTAGTATACCCAAGTCCCGTAGCAGGCTTTGTTAATGACGTCATTGGTGCCATTCTTGTGTAGCATTGCAAAATATATCTGATTTCGAGTTGAAAGCTAATTAAAGACTTATTCAAATGATTGTTTTTAAGTTTGAATTTTCTTGTTAATCATTATTAAAGGTATTTTATCACTGTATTTCATAGTAGTTGACACTTCAGAAACTTGTGACGTAATAATATTGTATCCAATATACATTTCCCTCACCTTTTGCCATTGTGGCGCAGTGCCGAGTGCTTTGCGAATACTAGCTTGCCTGGGGTTCAATTCATTCCGCTCTTATTTTATTCGAGTTGGTATAGTTTGCATGTTGTTGTTATTCATGACTTATACTGATAGTCAGTCATGCATCACGGATGCTTCACGGATTGCTTCACGGATCAGAGCGCTGCTCGAACGCACGCTAGTAGCGCTTTCGTTCTCCATGGCAACCAGGCGTGAGCCAATGAAAAGCCAGAACGTATTCCCTTTCTGGCTTTTGATTGGCTGACGCCTGGTTGCCATGGAGAACGAAAGCGCTACTAGCGGGTGTCCGAGCAGCGCTCAGTTTGATCGGAAATGTCACAGAGGCTCCACAAATGCCGCACTCGATGTTAACAATGGTAGGGAAGGACGAATTTGTCAATGACCTTCATGATGTACGCAAGGTACTTGTTTTGTATTTCTTCCAAACTTACCAACTTTGAATTTGGGAATAATTTTATTTAATTCTTAAATTTAAATAAAATAATTTTAAAAATATAACGGGAGCCTAAGAAATTGTTGCTAGCAAAATCAAAAGGTCATTATTTCCCTTTAAAGGAAATAGTTCACCTTCGGAATTTTTCAGAACACGATTTTATTATATTTTAATACAGTTTCTTTTTTTCTTTTTAAAAATGGTCCTACATTGCGCCAATTCAGGACAGAAGGTTGTACATTATTGATTTTATGGTGTGCGTTATTGGTCTGCGCATGCTCCATGGCAGTGCTGGCACTTCCAGACGGTACGGTACATCATATATGCGCCGTATTCCTTCGCCAAAAAGTTAAATATCTTCGGCTGGAGAGTCTTTTCAGCCAAGAAAAGTTCCAGATAAGGATTTCTCAACACGGGCTACAAAACTGCTATTTCAGTTCAAAACCCATGTTGAAGGTGAACTATTTCCTTTAAAGGAAATAGTTCACCTTCAACATGGGATTTTGAACTGAAATAGCAGTTTTGTAGCCCGTGTTGAGAAATCCTTAGCTGCAACTTTTATTGGCTGAAAAGACTCTCCAGCCGAAGTTATTTGACTTTTTGGCGAAGGAATGCGGCGCATATATGATATACCGTACCGTCTGAGAGTGCCAGCACTGCATTGAGCATGCGCAGACCAATAACGCACACCATAACATTAATAATTTACGACCTTCTGTCCTGAATTGGCGCGATGTAGGACCATTTTTTAAAATAAAAAAAGAAACTATTAAAAAATATAATAAAATCGTGTTCTGAAAATTTTCCGAAGGTGAACTATTTCCTTTAAGGCGTTGTACTGGTCGTATACATTTTGATCAAGAACGATTTGGTTCATTTCGACGTTTGCGTGTGCCACGCGCTGTGGTACCACCCCTATCAACACGCATCATACCAAAAACAAAATGTATTTGATGGACCTATCCAATGGTGAAAACCCGATCTCAATCGGAGTAGTGGGTGCAATGTTATTAGCTTCCGAAAAGCGTCTGTACGGCTGTGTCGGGCCGGTTCGGGCCGGGTCAAATGTAAATAGTAAGTTGACTAGAAACCTCACGGTTGCTTCGCGCCCGTGAGGTAATTAACAACCATTGGACAAACTAGCAATTCAATCGGAAGCTTATCGATGCACGTCAACGGCGACCTATTTAGTGTCGGCGATTTGTTTCGGAAGTGCCCATTCAACAACGTTGAACAGATTGATACAAAAGCGCCAGATGTGTCGCTTTCCAATAGTGGAGGGAAAATACCGATCATTAATTTTCCCAAACTTTCAACTTTGAATTAGGGAATAATTATATTTAATTCTTAAATTTATATCACATCATTTTAATACCATAACGGTAGCCAAATACATTGTTGCTAACAAAATCAAAATGTCATTAATCATTATTTCCCTTTAACTTCGGGGCGTATACTATCAGGGGCGCAGCCAGAAGGGACAAGGGGGGCAATTGCCCCCCCCCCCCTTACGGTGCACAGGGGGCCCCGCCGAGGTTGGCCCAGATACCATTTGCATTAGGTAAATGGCTTTAAAAAAAGTTACAGGAGCCCTCAAACCAGGCAAGGGTCACTCTGGTGCATGTCAAGGGCCCTCGGAGACACTGAAGGGCTTTCGAAGCCGGCCCAGGGGGCCTCTTGGGCATGTCCAGGGGCCCATTGAGCCCACCGATGGGCCCAAAAAAATGTCCAGGGGCATGTCGAACATGTCCAGGGGCCCATTGAGCCCACTTAAGGGCGCAAAAACATGCCCAAGGACTTTAAGAGCATGCCCTGGGACCCATTGAACCCACTCAGGGACCCCAAAAACCGGCCCAGGGGCCTCTAGAGCATGTGCACTTGTCCAGGGGCCAATTGAGCCCACCTACGGCCTAACAAACCTGCCCAGTGGCCTCGAGCATGTCCATGGGCCCATTGAGTATGTTCAGGGGCCTCTCGAGCCTGGCCAGGGGCCCATTATAGTATGTTTTTGGGCCTCTTGAACCTGCCCAGGGGCCCATTATAGTTTTCCCAGAGGCCCATCGACTCTGTTCAGGGGCCTCTCGAACCTGCCCAGGGGCCTCTCAAGCTTTCCCAGGGGCCCATTGAGTCTGTTCAAGGGCCTCTTGAACCTGCCTAGGGGCCATTAGTCTGTTCAGGGGCCTCGAGCTTTCCCAATGGTCCATTGATCCTGTTTAGGGGCCTCTCGAACCTGCCCAGGGGCTATTATAGTCTGATCAAGGGCCTCTCGGTTTGCCAAGGGGCCTCTCGGCTTGACAAGGGGCCATTGCGTCTGTTCAGGGCCCTCTCGAGCTTATCCAGAGGGTCTGTGAACGGGGCCCTCGAGCCTGTCGAGGGGTTGCTAGCCGTCGCCTGGAGCGCCTGCTATAGCTGGAGCGCCTGCTAGCCGTGGTCGGCGCAGTCATAATGAGCGGTAATGTGCTGTACTCTGACCCACCTGGTGCAATGTTTTCTTGGGTTTAAAAAATGGTAATTTGAGTCTGATGCGTTTTTGAATTCGGGGGGGGGCGGTGGTAGTACAAAACAATTTAACCATTTTCCTTTCAGGAGTGTGTGCTGCAATATTTGTCGGCCAGGAGCGTCGCCGACGGGAGGGTCGAGGGGTGGGGGTGGGGGTGGGAGGTCTGGGCAAACTCTCCCCACTTTTAGAAGGGGAGGGTCGACCCCCTACCTTTTTCGGGAAAAATTAAAAATGTATCGTAAAAATTGCCTTTGCAGTGCAGTCAAATGTTACAGATGTGTAGTCAAATTGTATGTTACACAGGGCTTTGCATTTGGCACAAGTGGTGGATCTGGTGAAAATTGGTCAAATTGAGCAATTTCCTATGGATTTATACGTGTTTTCAATTTTCCCCATTTACTTATAATGGGGAGATCACGAAATCGACCTGACCTTAAGTCACCGATATACAAAATTCGTGATAAACGAATTGTAGATACTTATCACCTGATGACATCCTGTGGGTTTCAAACCGTTTTGTTAATCACTTTGGCTGTGGCACACCGCAAATATTTTAGAGGTGGGGTCACTTGACCTGGTGACCTGACCTGAGATGACCCGAGGTCAAAAATTTCACACAGTGTGGGTAATTTATGCCCAAATAGTGGTGCCAAATTTCGCGGTGCTGCGCGCCGCCGTTGGAACTCCGGTGGGCTGTGACAATGCCCTTGTTCTTATACAGAGTCGAGTGATCGTGTAAAAAGTTGGGGGGGGGGGGGGGGAGCGCCCCCCCCCCCCCCCAGCTCCAAAGTGGGGGGGGGAGTTGACTCCACTGCCCCACGGTTCCCACGTCCTTGGTTTTATATCTTCCCACTGGAGTCTTGAGTCTAGAGGAGTCTAGAGCTTTGTCCAGCCGTATACAATAACCTTCTAAGCACGTTTCGTTACACTTACAATTGCCGGTAATTAGCGATCCCATGTTGGGCAAGACCGTCGACCCCCGCACCGTTGTTGATCTCCTCCAAACCTCAGCTGCACTGCCTTGCTCTGGCAAGCCTTTTCCTGCCAGGCGTTGCCCCGACTTGTCCCGTCCTCACTTGCCCTGTGCTGACTTGCCCTGTGCTTATTTGCCCTGCGCTGACTTGCCCTAAAACCGTCTTGCTGTGCCTTGCCCCTGACTCTGACTCTGACTCTGACTGACTCTGACTCTGACTCTGACTCTGACTCTGACTCTGACTCTGACTCTGACTCTGACTCTGACTCTGACTCTGACTCTGACTCTGACTCTGACTCTGACTCTGACTCTGACTCTGACTCTGACTCTGACTCTGACTCTGACTCTGACTCTGACTCTGACTCTGACTCTGACTCTGACTCTGACTCTGACTCTGACTCTGACTCTGACGCTGACGCTGGCGCTGGCTCGGGCTCGGGCTCGGACTCGGACTCGGACTCGGACTCGGACTCGGACTCGGACTCGGACTCGGACTCGGGACTCGGCCACTGCCCCCTCCCCAATGCCCATGACCCTGACGCAGCCTTTTCTCGGTGTCGGCAGTCTCCACAACTCGATAGAGACCAACAGCTCCGTATGGAAGGCGCGCATTTTCTCGGCATCAGGCAGCACCTACGTGGTGGTGACCTATGGCGACGGACCGCTGGACCGCATGGTTCAAGTGTTCAGGTTAGTTATGAGTTCTGAGTCTGACTACATGATACAAGTGCTCAGGTCAGACAGAACATGGGTTTACAACTTGGTTGACTTGGTACGGTCAAAGTCTGCACTACGTCATCATGTCATGCTATTACACTGCATGGACGTGGGAGTCCCAGCGGCGTGTTGGATAAGTCGAGACTTTGTGGAGTATCACGTTGCTGTTTAGCGTTGTTTGCACTGTCTAAATCTGTATGTGGCGTTAATGTACTCTTCGAATGAGACTCTTCCGTTGTTAGCACTTAGGAGCATGTATCTCACAGGTCACGTACGCTTGAAGTTGGAGCAAAGCTTTCCCAATTACCTGCAGGTATAAACACGCCTACGCTGCTGAGAGTAATCGGCCAGCAAGGCTACCGTGGTTTTTTCACTGGTAATCGCTTCGTTTCCCTAGGCACGACTCGGGTGTTTTCTCCTTGGTTCAAACGCTGCCGGTCACCAGCATCGTCATCGACATCGAAGTTTTCAGCATCGGGTTCCAACACTACCTGGCTTTGGGACAGGTACGGCAGGCTTCCAGCAGATGAGACGCATTTTTTGTTCGATACTGGTTTTGTTCAACTGTCGCACTGTTATTTTCAGCAGGATATAGTCCATTTAACATTGTTGTGTGGCGGTGTGCTGACAATATAACTTGATAAAGCTCTTCAGCAACTGTATTCTTCAGCAAGTTTAACACTCAGCTAGAGCCGAGTGTTACATTACATGCTATAGTTAACTCGTTTCTGTCAATTTGTTCAATATTTGCCAAAGGAAATGTGTTGATTCATCGTATTCCGTAACTGTGGGTAAATTGATGAACGCACTGTCGCATTGTCGCATACCCGGGTAACTCAAACCTGAAACCCTCTAGCAGCAAATACTGGCGTCCTCCATTGTCAGTTGGAGCTCTATCCCAACACTGTGTCGCCACCTTTTTCGCAGGAGAGCCGAATGTCTCTGTTCGTGTGGCACAGCGACGAGTTCCAGCTGCTTCAGGACGATGCCTCCCAGCTCACCTACAAGTGGACCGTTATCGCAGTCAAGTCCTGCAGGTTGGTCGCACATGCATGCAGATGGTTCCCCGATAGGGTTGGCGTGAGAATCCCTGACGATATATACGGCAGTCGCACAGTCATGAAGTCCAAAAAACACCACATGAATGAATATTCAAGTGAGAGTTGTTTGGTTCTGATCTGTCGTGACTTATTCGCACATTGCCCTGTAGAGGCGTTACATAGCGGAATCCGACGGAGAAGGCTGATATCAAAGATGATTTGACACGGGACCTTTTTCAGACACGAGGTGGTTCTGGCCAAGGTGTTCAACTCTGCCGGGTACCAGGTGGAGTTTTACCGGCACAACGTCAGGACCCAGCAGTTTGAAGCGGTCAGTGCGGCTCCAGGACCCTGCATTGAGAGCTTTGGTTCATTCAGTAAACCTAGTCAGTCAAAGTGCAGTGAGGATACACCATTGTTAGAATAAACGTAGTTCGACTCGTCTTACTGAATGAATAGCTTCATCTTATCATTGCTCATTCGTGCTAGACAAATAGTGAACTCATTAGAAGCAGGTTCTGCCTTTTACCATCGCGCACCCGTTGCTCCTCGGCTGTACGGTGAGTCTTATTTCGGAGTCAGTGTCGGTGTCGAGTGTCGGTATGGCTGTCGGTATGGATGTCGGTATGGCTGTCTGTATGGCTGTCGGTATGGCTGTCTGTGTCAATGTCTCTGTCTCAGTCTCTTCTGTGTCGATGCCTGTGTTGGTATCGGTGTCGATGTCGGTACCTGTGTCTGTATCTGTGTCGGCGCCGGTATCACTATATCTATGTATGTGCGGCAGGTTCCACCCGTGCCGTGTGTGAACGGGCACCGGTACGGCGAGGATCTGAGCTGCTTCCAGCGGCCGGATGACGTGCTCGACCTCAGCCAGCTGGTCGGCGTCACTACAGATGACGCCACCTACATCATCGTTCCCTCCAAGGTAGGCGTTATGCCTGTGCTGGGTGACTGGGCAGAGGCTCCACCTGTTGACAGGCGGCGGCGGCGCTCATAGTTTGTGGTGGTGAGCCCGGTGAGTTGTGAAGCTGGTAGCGGCAGCTTTGGAGGATGCAGACTCGTTTGGGGTGATGTTTGATCAGATTGCAGTCTGACGTGTGTGAGTGAAGTTTTTCTTCTGTCTGTGAGAGAGAAGACATGTATCTCGATATATGAACTGCCATTTTACTTGTTTATTTCGTAGTTTGTGTGTTTGAATTGGCGTGTTTTGATAAGGTTTTGATTGTACAATGTTGACTGCGGTGCAGTTAACTGTAGCGATTCTCCGTTTCCAGCTTGACCAACTCCGACTGGTGACTGTGAACGCAACTGTGGACTTCGCTCCCGATCCTGTTAGACTACAGAACGAACGACTTCTGGAGAGGAAAGCAGAATTGCAGGTAGATCGCCGGGAAAAGGTGTTCGATTTAAACCTGAAATCAGTTTATACATATACATGCTTTCAGGTAGTGTAAGAGCACGGCGCCAGCGTTCGTTTGTCTGTACATTGTGTTGTCTTCGCGCGTATGTTTTTGCAGTACCAGAGAATAGCTGGGTCGGTACATGCGCCAAATTCCACTATGCCAACAACAACACCCATGCAGTGTGGCTTCCATGTCTATTTATCTCACCACCTTTCCTCTCCATCTGTCTCCGTTCGTCAACAGGCAAAGTACGAATCGCTGCTGGGGAAGATGGAGCGGGTGGAGTCGGTGCTGGCCAGGGCGGTGGTACCGGGCGGTCACCAGCGGCTCGTCGGAGACTTCAACTTCTTCGCGGACGTCACAGGTCAGCGGTGGAGAGAGCACCGGGAGTGTCCTGCCTGTGGTCGCTGCTGCTCTGGAGTCTCCGTAGCATGGTCTTCGGGAGCTGTTCATTTAGCACGAACCTTGCAATGCATTTATACCAGTCAATATGTTTATTTATTTAATAACTGTTTCGGTTGAATGCGTTTTTATATTTTTGTTTTAATTATGATGTTTTACGTGTTAAATCCTGCAAAGTAATCGGAGCACCCCCAAACCCAAATCATTCTCGTAGCAATTAGCAATGCGTGCCAAATGGAAAATTAGTTCATATTGTGCCACTCGAGCTTATATGACGCTTCAGTTTCACCCCGTCTGACACCCCGTCTGACACCCCGTCTGATATCCCGTCTGATACCCCGTCTGACACCCCGTCTGACACCCCGCCTGACCCCCCCCCCCCCCCCTCCCCCCCCCCCCCCCCCCCCCGTCTGCCCCCGCCCCCGTCTGGCACTTTCTGACATCGCCGTCTTCACGTCACCCTGCCGTCCCAGCCGGCACACTGTCGGCGCCGGACGCTGCCTTCAACAGCGTGAGACTGGCCGGCTACTCGGGAGATGTGCTGAGCCTGGTGGCGCCGCTGAAGGAGCTGACCGGCAAGGTGGCCGCTCTGGAGACGGCCATCACGAACGCTGCAGACAGAATCCGAGGTAGTGGGCGGGCTGGGGGTAGGATGGGGTGGTACGGGGTGGTGCGGGGTGGTGCGGGGTGGTGCGGGGTGGTGCGGGGTGTGGTGGGGTGTGATGGGGTGTTATGGGGTGTGATGGGATGGTACAGGGTGTGACGGGATGTGACTGGATGTGACTGGGTGTGACTGGGTGTGACTGGGTGTGACTGGGTGTGACTGGGTGTGACTGGGTGTGACTGGGTGTGACTGGGTGTGACTGGGTGTGACTGGGTGTGACTGGGTGTGACTGGGTGTGACTGGGTGTGACTGGGTGTGACTGGGTGTGACTGGGTGTGACTGGGTGTGACTGGGTGTGACTGGGTGTGACTGGGTGTGACTGGGTGTGACTGGGGTGTGATGGGGTGTGATTGGATGGTACGGGGTGTGATGAGGTGTGATGAGATGTGATGGGATGTGATGTGATGTGATGGGATGTGATGGGGTGTGATGGGGTGTGATGGGTTGTGATGGGGTATGATGGGGGTGTGATGGGATGTGATGGGACGGTCCGGGGTGTTATGGGTGTGATGGGGTGTGACGAGGTGTGATGGGGTGTGACGGGGTGTGACGGGGTGTGACGGGGTGTGACGGGGTGTGACGGGGTGTGATGGGGTGTGATGGGATGTGATGGGATGGTCCGGGGTGTGATGGGGTGTGATGAGGTGTGACGGGGTGTGACGGGGTGTGATGAGGTGTGGTGAGATGGTACGGGATGTGATGGGGTGTGATGGGGTGTGATGGGGTGCGATGGGGTGCGATGGGGTGTGATGAGGTGTGATGGGGTATGATGGGGTGTGATGGGGTGGGATGGGGTGGGATGGGGTGGGATGGGATGGGGTGGGATGGGGTGGGATGGGGTGTTATGGGTTGTGATGGGTGTGATGGGGTATGATGGGGTGTGATGGGGTGTTATGGGGTGTGATGGGATGGTACGGGGTGTGATGGGGTGGGGGGGGGGGGGGGGGTGACGGGGTGGTGCGGGTTGTGATGGGGTGTGATGGGGTGGTACGGGGTGTGATGGGGGTGATGGGGTGTGATGGGGTGTGATGGGGTGTGATGGGGTGTAATGGGATGGTACGGGGTGTGATGGGTGTGTGATGGGTGTGTGATGGGTGTGTGATGGGTGTGTGATGGGTGTGTGATGGGTGTGTGATGGGTGTGTGATGGGTGTGTGATGGGTGTGTGATGGGTGTGTGATGGGTGTGTGATGGGTGTGTGATGGGTGTGTGATGGGTGTGTGATGGGTGTGTGATGGGTGTGTGATGGGTGTGTGATGGGGGTGTGATGGGTGTGTGATGGGGGTGTGATGGGATGGTACGGTGTGTGATTGGATGTGATGGGATGTGATTGGATGTGATGGGATGTGATTGGATGTGATGGGATGTGATGGGATGTGATGGGATGTGATGGGATGTGATGATGTGATTGGATGTGATGGGATGTGATTGGATGTGATTGGATGTGATTGGATGTGATTGGATGTGATTGGATGTGATTGGATGTGATTGGATGTGATTGGATGTGATGGGATGTGATGGGATGTGATGGGATGTGATGGGGTGTGATTGGATGTGATGGGATGTGATTGGATGGTACGGTGTGTGATTGGATGTGATGGGATGTGATTGGATGTGATGGGATGTGATTGGATGTGATTGGATGTGATTGGATGTGATTGGATGTGATTGGATGTGATTGGATGTGATTGGATGTGATGGGATGTGATTGGATGTGATGGGGTGTGATTGGATGTGATGGGGTGTGATGGGCGGGGGGGGGTGATGGGGTGTGATGGGGTGTGATGGGATGTGATGGGATGGGATGGGATGGGGTGTGATGGGGTGTGATGGGATGGGATGGGGTGTGATGGGGTGTGATGGGATGTGATGGGGTGTCATGGGATGATACGGGTATGATGGGGTGTGATGAGGTGTGATGGGGTGTGATGGGGTGTGATGGGGTGTGATGGGGTGTGATGGGGTGTGATGGGGTGTGATGGGGTGTGATGGGGTGTGATGGGATGGAATGGGATGGGATGGGGTGTGATGGGATGGTACAGGGTGTGATGGGGTGTGATGGGGTACGATGGGGTGTGATGGGGTGTGATGGGGTGTGATGGGGTGTTATGGGGTGTGATGGGGTGTGATGGGGTGTGATGGGGTGTGATGGGGTGTGATGGGGTGTGATGGGGTGTGATGGGGTGTGATGGGGTGTGATGGGGTGTGATGGGGTGTGATGGGGTGTGATGGGATGGAATGGGATGGGATGGGGTGTGATGGGATGGTACAGGGTGTGATGGGGTGTGATGGGATGGTACAGGGTGTGATGGGGTATGATGGGGTGTGATGGGATGGTACGGGTGTGATGGGATGGTACGAGGTGTGATGGGGTGTGATGGGGTATGATGGGATGGTACGTGATGTGATGGGATGTGATGGGATGTGATGAGATGTGATGGGGTATGATGGGATGTGATGGGATGTGATGGGATGTGATGGGATGTGATGGGATGTGATGGGATGTGATGGGATGTGATGGGATGTGATGGGATGTGATGGGATGTGATGGGATGTGATGGGATGTGATGGGATGTGATGGGATGTGATGGGATGTGATGGGATGTGATGGGATGTGATGGGATGTGATGGGGTGTGATGGGATGGTACGGGGTGTGATGGGATGGTACGGGGTGTGATGAGGTGTGGTGGGGTGGGGTGGGGTGTGGTGGGGTGTGGTGGGGTGTGGTGGGGTGTGGTGGGGTGTGGTGGGGTGTGGTGGGGTGTGGTGGGGTGTGGTGGGGTGTGATGGGGTGTGATGGGGTGTGATGGGGTGTGATGGGGTGTGATGAGGTGTGATGGGGTGTGATGGGAGGGGGTGAGGCGGGTGTGGCTGGACGTGACATACTTTTCATAGTGGCACATCCCATCGCATCCTGGATGGCAGTCATACCTGGAGTATGTTTCTTGTAAGGCCTTCCTACAGCTGAATAGACTCTGTTTCTGTAGCGTCTTTGCAGTGCTACGGTAGTTGCAATGTTAACACACTGTTGCTCTGGGTATTAATGACTGGCGCAGCATTCTAGCACCTGGTGAAATATTACCTCCTCTCGTGATATGGTCACCTCCATCCCGTTTTAACGGAGTCTGTTTCCGCCCGTCCGTTCCATTCGTCGCCTCACCTCCCTCAGACGTGGTGCGGGTCGACTCCGCCTCCGTGGAGATCTCCGGACATAAGAACGTCGTAGGAAGCGCCTCTATCGGCTCCCTGACCGCCACCGGTCCTGTACACATCAACACGGTGCACGGCCGCGACCTCAACAACACGCTCTCCAACATGGTCAGGTGAGGACGACGCGCCAACGTAGGCAGAACAGAAGCGGGCGTTACTGCATAGTCAGGGCAGGGCATGCCCTTCTTTGTTCCTTTTCATCTGTTCTTTCCTTCCTATCGCGTCTATCACATATGCCTGTCAGAGATTCTGATGTCGCTCGAGTCTTCGGGAAGTGCACAAAAAAATGGCCACGATTCTAGCGACTAGTTGACTTATATGTGCGAGATGTGCGCCGTTCACGTGGTTCAAACAGGCCATGTCTGACATTGTGTATCCTTTGCACTCTCTCTGCCCTCGCTGTCGCCCTCCCCCGTTATGGGCGCCATATAACATGTTGCGGTGCCCTCGAGTCCAAATAATAATAATAATAATGCCTTTCCCCGTTCCCGCAGAGTGGACTCTGACCGACTGATATCGGGCACCAAGACGGTCACCTCCTCCTTCAACGTCTCCACGGAGCTGACGGTGGCCCGGCTGAACGGCCGTCCAATCTCCAACATATTCACCTCGGACACCATCCAGGAGGTGACCGGACCGCTGTTGTACACCAGCGGCGAGCTGCACGCGGACGCACTGTCAGTGAGCGGAGTGGTCGGAGGCGTGGATACGAGCCAGCTGGCGATCTATCTCGGCACCGGCAAACTGCCCGGTAGGTGGGACGTGGGTCTATTGTCTTTTTCTGTGTTGTTCTATGACCTTACGTGGGACGCTGAAGCGCATGATCGCTGCTATTGTAGTATGGATGACGTTGTGGTAGGTATATTGTCCGGGATTAGGGACACGAGGGCGTCATATAGGCGATATAGCCTTGCCAGTTACGGCGTCTGTATTTCGAAATCATCGTCGAGAGACGCCACAGTGAAAGTGTACACTACGTGATCATTTAGGGGTTATCCTGCCGTTTCCAGTGATTTGGATATGTCGAAAAAGAAATGCTTTAGTAATCTTTGCTTCCATCTGCGGACTAAAACATAAAGGAACTGAAACGGGTGTGTCATCCGATGTGATAACTCGATGTATTGGTCTCGGCCATGTTCAGCGTGCCCCAACCCCGCAGTCTGTGTAACGCGCGACTGCGCCCGCAGTGGCTGTGTATCGACTACCTGGAGGCAGGCAGTCTGACTGTGTAACGCGTGACTGCGCCCGCAGTGGCTGTGTATCGACTACCTGGAGGCGGGCAGTCTGACTGTGTAACGCGCGACTGCGCCCTCAGTGGCTGTGTCTATCGACTACCTGGAGGCGGGCAGTCTGACTGTGTAACGCGTGACTGCGCCGGCAGTGGCTGTGTGTATCGACTACCTGGAGGCGGGCAGTCTGACTGTGTAACGCGCGACTGCGCCCTCAGTGGCTGTGTCTATCGACTACCTGGAGGCAGGCAGTCTGACTGTGTAACGCGTGACTGCGCCCTCAGTGGCTGTGTATCGACTACCTGGAGGCGGGCAGTCTGACTGTGTAACGCGTGACTGCACCCTCAGTGGCTGTGTCTATCGACTACCTGGAGGCAGGCAGTCTGACTGTGTAACGCGTGACTGCGCCCTCAGTGGCTGTGTCTATCGACTACCTGGAGGCGGGCAGTCTGACTGTGTAACGCGTGACTGCGCCCTCAGTGGCTGTGTCTATCGACTACCTGGAGGCAGGCAGTCTGACTGTGTAACGCGTGACTGCGCCCGCAGTGGCTGTGTCTATCGACTACCTGGAGGCAGGCAGTCTGACTGTGTAACGCGTGACTGCGCCCTCAGTGGCTGTGTATCGACTACCTGGAGGCGGGCAGTCTGACTGTGTAACGCGCGACTGCGCCCTCAGTGGCTGTGTCTATCGACTACCTGGAGGCAGGCAGTCTGACTGTGTAACGCGTGACTGCGCCCTCAGTGGCTGTGTCTATCGACTACCTGGAGGCGGGCAGTCTGACTGTGTAACGCGCGACTGCGCCCTCAGTGGCTGTGTCTATCGACTACCTGGAGGCGGGCAGTCTGACTGTGTAACGCGTGACTGCGCCCGCAGTGGCTGTGTCTATCGACTACCTGGAGGCGGGCAGTCTGACTGTGTAACGCGTGACTACGCCGGCAGTGGCTGTGTCTATCGACTACCTGGAGGCGGGCATTCTGACTGTAACGCGCGACTGCGCCCTCAGTGGCTGTGTCTATCGACTACCTGGAGGCGGGCAGTCTGACTGTGTAACGCGTGACTGCGCCCGCAGTGGCTGTGTCTATCGACTACCTGGAGGCGGGCAGTCTGACTGTGTAACGCGTGACTGCGCCCTCAGTGGCTGTGTATCGACTACCTGGAGGCGGGCAGTCTGACTGTGTAACGCGCGACTGCGCCCGCAGTGGCTGTGTCTATCGACTACCTGGAGGCAGGCAGTCTGACTGTGTAACGCGTGACTGCGCCCTCAGTGGCTGTGTATCGACTACCTGGAGGCGGGCAGTCTGACTGTGTAACGCGTGACTGCGCCCTCAGTGGCTGTGTCTATCGACTACCTGGAGGCGGGCAGTCTGACTGTGTAACGCGTGACTGCGCCCTCAGTGGCTGTGTATCGACTACCTGGAGGCAGGCAGTCTGACTGTCTATCGACTACCTGGAGGCGGGCAGTCTGACTGTGTAACGCGTGACTGCGCCCTCAGTGGCTGTGTCTATCGACTACCTGGAGGCAGGCAGTCTGACTGTGTAACGCGCGACTGCGCCCTCAGTGGCTGTGTCTATAGACTACCTGGAGGCGGGCAGTCTGACTGTGTAACGCGTGACTGCGCCCTCAGTGGCTGTGTCTATCGACTACCTGGAGGCGGGCAGTCTGACTGTAACGCGTGACTGCGCCCTCAGTGGCTGTGTCTATCGACTACCTGGAGGCAGGTAGTCTGACTGTGTAACGCGCGACTGCGCCCTCAGTGGCTGTGTCTATCGACTACCTGGAGGCGGGCAGTCTGACTGTGTAACGCGTGACTGCGCCCGCAGTGGCTGTGTCTATCGACTACCTGGAGGCGGGCAGTCTGACTGTGTAACGCGTGACTGCGCCCTCAGTGGCTGTGTCTATAGACTACCTGGAGGCGGGCATTCTGACTGTGTAACGCGTGACTGCGCCCTCAGTGGCTGTGTCTATCGACTACCTGGAGGCGGGCAGTCTGACTGTGTAACGCGTGACTGCGCCCTTAGTGGCTGTGTCTATCGACTACCTGGAGGCGGGCAGTCTGACTGTGTAACGCGTGACTGCGCCCGCAGTGGCTGTGTCTATCGACTACCTGGAGGCAGGCAGTCTGACTGTGGGTCAGATCAACGCCCAGAGTCCTGAGGAAGTCTTCTCGAACGTGCTGCTCAGCTCCGGTGGCATGTTCACCGACTCTGTGACGTTCGAAGGCGACGTGACGTTGACAGATATCACAGTCAATGGTAAGGACGTTAGTCAATGTAGAGCAGTGGGTCTCAACGGAAAGGGTATAGTTACCCCCTTTTGGTGACCAGCATGACTCGTTACCCCCCCCCCCCCCCCCCCCCCATTGTGCGGACCACAGTTCTCGGCTTCATGCCATGCGGTACAGCGTAACTTCAGGCGTTTACTACTGGTGCCATCTAGGGACAGGAATATAAGCAGACATGCATGCTGTTGCTCTTATAGTCTAAAGCAGTGGTTCCCAGCGTTTAACACGTAAACCGTAACACAAAGTTGAACATCATTTAACATTGATTGGTTTTCCTGCCATTTTCAATAATGTGAACTGAAATAGAACCTGGGTACTGGGTAGTTTGCGTCATCATAAAAGTATCGGCTATAATTTCTTGCTTACCTGCTCAATTGACATTACTCCCACCGGAGACTCCATTACCCCATGTGATCCCTTATTTGATAATTACTGTTTAGAGGAATACTTTTGTCACATGGCATGTTCAGATTGGGGTAGCTCATGATGACAACATACGGTGCACGTATGTTTTAAAGCTGTAGAACTTGGTGAGCAGTACATACTATTTCATTTTTAGAATTGCCAACAAGTGCAATAGGGATACAATGCGTTTAACTATTCACGAATGAGGATAATTTCTCCAGTCTTATGAACATAACACATTTGCGTCTGTATATGCTGACTTCCGGTTGTATATATATATATATATATATATATATATATATATATATATATATATATATATATATATATATATATATATATATATATAATTCCTTGAAAACCATTCGTGTGTCAATTTTAACGTTCCCAAGCCATTCACCACCAATGATCGGTATCTCGCCTCTGTTATTCCACCAGGCACCCTGAACGGGGAAGACGCCGCTGCCCGCCTCTCCTCCGTCCTCTACACGGACTCTGCACAGCATATGGACGCCCTCTGGCTCTCCTCGGCCCTCGTCTCTGGCTCCCTCTCCCCGCAAACCGTCGCCTCCCGTCCGTTCCCGGCTGGACGCTACGTCACTCGTGGCGGATCGCACGTCATCTCTGGCACGAAGACGCTGGGCCGCGCGCTGGTGTCCCGCGTCACGGCCGCGCGCGTGGACGGCGTGCCCGTAACGCAGTTGGTCACGCTCGACACGGATCAAACGCTGACGTCACTCAGCGTCACGGCTGGGCACGTGCTCGGGGCCCTGACGGTCGGTGGGAACGTAGATGGCGTCGCGGTAGCGCCAGGGTGGCTGGACCATCTCCTAACGAATGGCTCTCAGACCCTGGCTGTGGATGTTGTGTTTGCCGGCGGAGTGACCCAGCACGGGGATCTTCACGTCGCCAACGTCAACGGCGCGTCGCTGGAGGAGTTGTTTGGAGGTCTGGTCGTCCCTCAGCCGGGCCAGCCGGTGACCGTCACCGGGAGGAAGCGGTTCACCGCGGCGGTGACGGCTGACGCGGTGACGGTACGGGGTCAGGTGAACGGCGCCGATCCGGCTGACTGGCTCACTGTATCCGGGGATCAACTGGTTGTCGGTCCGCTCACCCTCGCCGGTCGTGGGTTCTTCGCTAACGTGGTCGCCGCGGGTCGAGTTGACGGTGTGGACGTCACCTCACTCATACAGGACGCCATCTACACTGACGCCGAGCAGGAGCAGCTCGTGTTCGGTGTGAAGGCGTTCGCCGACCCGGCCATCATGTATGCGCTGCTGGTGGACGGTCCGGTAAACGGCGTGAGCGCGGAGGAGGTCCTGTGGGCCCGCGGCACACAAACCATCACTGGTACCCACGCCTACCTCGGCCCGGTGCGCGCCGGGGGACTGCACGCCTACGGGGACCTCCTCGTACCAGATGGCGCGCGAGTCGGCGGGCTGGATTTCTCCCAGCTCCCAGCGCTCGCCGCCACCGCCGCCAACGACACGCACACGGAGCGTCTCGTGTTCGACCATGTCGTGGTGCGCGGAGACGTGCTGACGGACCGACTGAACGGGGTCAACCTGCGGGAGATGACTGCGAGCGTCCTGCGCCGCGCCGGCGGACGCGTCACTGGCAGGTGGAGGTTCGAATCTCTGCGGGTGAATGGATCGATAACGAGCGTACACGGCGCTGGCGGGTATCAGCTCGGTCAGCTGCGGCGACGGGTGGTCAGCTTGACCAGGGGAGGCACGGTGCATGCGCCGGTGTTTTTCGAGCGCCTGGTGGTGGAGGACGGGGGAGAGGTGCACGGGCAGGTGGTGCTCGGCGGCGTGCCGTGGGATCAGGCGTTAGCCAACCTGGCCAGCAGAGACCGGCCCATCGCTATCAATGGTGAGTGGACGGTGGGCACGGTTGACTGCCCTGCAGGGCGTGTTTTAAGAGTCATAACGATGGAATACATTAATAACTTCATTTGAATGACTACATGTAAGCTGGCTAGAAATAAACGAAATAATTAGTAAATGTATATATTTTGACGAGTTTGTTTAAGCAAGTTGCTACATGCTGTACCTCGTAGTACTTCGATGTGTCGCCGAGTAATTCCGCAGTAAGGAAAGAGTATGGGCAATGTCTTATTGCTAAGATCGCTGCATTGCTCACCCTGACCGCCCCTGCCGACAGCGTCTAAGACGTTCTCTGGCGGTCTGCACGTGGTCGGCCAGCTGCGCTCGCCTTCACTGCCGCTGCAGAACCTGCTGCTGGTCGGAGCTGACCAGACCATCAGCGGCGCAGCATTCTTCCATTCTGACGTCACCATTCACACCGGCCTCACCGTGCAGCGGCCCGTCAATGGGCGGTATGACGTCACTGATATAGAGGCGCTGTTCGTCACTGACACTGATGACGTCACCATTGATGGAGACCTCGAGATATGGGTGAGGAGGTGGGGTTCGGGGTTAGGGAAATTTGGGGGGTGTGATGGGCGAAGTTGGTGTGTTGTGGTAGAAAACGGGCGCTGAAATATTGGGGAGTAGCATGTTCTTTCATGCCATTGGTTCGGGCTGGGAAGCCATGGCTTGGGAATTTTGATTTGTTTTGGGAATCTATCAGTCACAAAAAGTGTCCGTTTATAAATGCTCGTTGCAAGAGATTTGCATGTTCTGTACCATTTATCCCGAACACACTATCCAGTGCGGCGGCATGGCTGTGAAGCTGCTGTGCTGTCTGCGTCTTCACTGATCTAGAACCCCGTCATTCATCACTCCGCCTGTGCCTGCCCTGCCCCCGAGCTGACATACCTCTCACCACTGCCTGCAGGGCGACGCGTCCATCTCTCGCCTGCACGTGTCGGGCCTGCTCGCCGGCCTGCCGGTGGCCACTCTACTCGCCGACGCGGTGCCTCTCTCCGCCAACACCCGACTGACGGGCCATCTCCTCTTCCTGTCGCCGGTACACGCCGCCACCCTGCACCTCACTGACGGGGTGTTGGGCGGTCGCGCGCTGGTCGAGTTCCTGTCGACTGTGCGACTCGTGACGGAGGATCAGGTGTTCCCGCATTCCGTGTCGCCGGGAAATGTCACCCTGGCAACGGCGGTGGTGCGGGATTTGACGGTGGATGGGCTGCTGAATGGAGTGAACGGCACGGATTTGCTACAGGTGAGGGATTGAGGTTTGGGCTGGGAGCAGGAGTGCGTTGTGTATGTGTGTGTGGGGGGGGGAGGGGGCGCTAAGCTTTCGTGCCACTTGGAGTAATTATAATAACGAGCTGGCACTGCTAAGAGATCTTATAAACATTGTATCGCAATTAATTGAGCTTAAACGTCAAGAGATCACGTTTGAGAAGGCACTCTCACACGTTTACACATTGGAGCAGGTTGTTATATCATAAATTCGTATTTTTCGGGCCTCATATTGGATATGCTCAGTCACCCTCGGCACGTCTCCGCACGTGCTAAGCCTCAAACCGACCACTCTGCTCTAAACTCTGAGGTCGTTGCGGCGCCCTAAAGACCCAATCATGATCAGCATCATCATGATCATCATGAGCTCAGATGTCATCTCTACTGCCGACTACCCCGCTTTGAGCTGATCTACTGATCTCCACCTCGCCCCGCCGTAACCCACCCCGCGCCGTTCTAGCGCGCGATCCGTCTGGACGGCGACTACACCTTCTCCGGCCTGTGGACCCTGCCTGGCCTCTCTGTGGCCGGAGAGCTGTCCGTCCTCTCCATCAACGGCCAGCTGCCAGACCGTCTGCTGAGGCTGGACGGAACCGAGGTGCTGGATCGACTCGCCGTTACTGGGGATGTCTACACGACGACGGTCAGAAACGCCACGAAAGATACGATGCTCAACGGCTACAAGCTATGGGAAGAGATCAACAATAGGTTCCGGGTGAGCGCTGGTGGGGTGGGGGGGGGGGGGGGAGGAGGGAGGGGGAGAGGGAGGTCGTTCAGACCTGTTGATGGGGAGTTGGGATAGTGCGTCTGTGTCGAAGGGGTGGCTCGAAATATTTCACGGCAGTGTTTGTCAGCGTTTCCGTGTTTTGTGCCTATGATCTGTTAGTGACGCATCTGTTGATGATAATGGTGCGCAGCGTTCACATATATTCGTTATGTGTTTGTACGAAGTGGTATCACCAACAATAATAACCAACTGGGACATAGGTCGCGCAGCAATTCATGATTCTGAAAGTAGCTATGTCAACCGAGTGCTCATGAAATCGATACATTCTTCCATTTTTATTTTCATCAGTTTTCATTTTCTGCTTGTGATGTGTTCGACTGCGCCGAAAAACCCTAGCAGTTGATGTGCGCTGAATTCATCATCAATGTGCTCGACTGCTGCGACTCCAGACTGCAGCAGACTGGTGGGTATTGGAGACCCAGCTCTCGCCCTGACGTCCCCTAGCTCTCGCCCTAACGCCCCCTCCTTCGGTCGGGCAGCTGTCCCACCCGGCCCGGCAGGCGCTCATGGGACCGCTAAGCGTCACCGGCCGGGTGGTGGTGAATGGCAACATCCTGCTCGGTGGACTGCTGAACGGGTTCAACACCTCCCAACTGGTGGTGCTCGGCGCCGACAATAACGTACTGGGTGAGCCAGCGGTGGGGGGGGGGGAGGGGGAGGGGGAGGGGGTCGGGCTGACTGGTATGTTGGGTAGAGTTGGGCCCGTGCAGGGACGCTTGAGCGCTGGGAAAGGCGGACGGGACAAGTTTGGATTTTGGTAGTGACTTGATTCAGGAGCAAAACTCATGGAGAATGATAGCTCGCTTCAATGCAATCAGCTGGCTAGAAGCTAAAGCAAACTTCTTTCCGAGCTATGCTATACAATACGTACATTACAAGCATAATAATACAAGCATATTACCCTCAGGACACTTTAGAGCCCTTATGAGTACCCTGATCACCCTGCTGCTCCTGCATCTCTCTCCTGCTGCCTCCGAACCTCTCCCCTGCTGCCTCCGAACCTCCCCCTGCTGTCTCCGAACCTCCCCCTGCTGTCTCCGAACCTCTCCCCTGCTGCCTCCTAGCCTCTCCCCTGCTGTCTCCGAGCCTCTCCCCTGCTGTCTCCGAGCCTCTCCCCTGCTGCCTCCTAGCCTCTCCCCTGCTGTCTCCGAGCCTCTCCCCTGCTGTCTCCGAGCCTCTCCCCTGCTGTCTCCGAACCTCTCCCCTGCTGTCTCCGAGCCTCTCCCCTGCTGTCTCCGAGCCTCTCCCCTGCTGTCTCCGAGCCTCTCCCCTGCTGTCTCCGAGCCTCTCCCCTGCTGTCTCCGAACCTCTCCCCTGCTGTCTCTGAGCCTCTCCCCTGCTGTCTCCGAACCTCTCCCCTGCTGTCTCCGAGCCTCTCCCCTGCTGTCTCCGAGCCTCTCCCCTGCTGTCTCCGAGCCTCTCCCCTGCTGTCTCCGAGCCTCTCCCCTGCTGTCTCCGAACCTCTCCCCTGCTGTCTCCGAACCTCTCCCCTGCTGTCTCTGAGCCTCTCCCCTGCTGTCTCCTAGCCTCTCCCCTGCTGCCTCCGAGCCTCTCCCCTGCTGCCTCCGAGCCTCTCCCCTGCTGACTCCCTCCTCCCCGGTCGCCGGCAGCTAACCTGCAGTTCACCGGGCCTGTGACGGCTGACCGGGTGATTGTCCGGGGTCTGGTGGACGGAGTGAACATCACCCGCTGTGCTGCCTCCGCCGTGTACCCCGACCGCGACCATACGCTGCACGGACAGTACGCCGTCACTAGGGTGAGGGGTCGTGTGATGGCGGAACTAGGCACGGAAGACAGTGACTCAACGCTGGCGTAAATATTAGTGACTTAGTGAAGGAGCCTAGTCTCTGATCATGACTTATTCTATATCCATCTCTATGTTGAGATTGGCCGTGTTTCGCTTTTTGATTCTGCATCAATTTATCACCAGTTTTCGTACTTTGAAGACGATACAGTCTCCGGACATTGGTATCTAGGGCATCTGTGTTGGTTTTCAGTTCATTTGTATTTTTACTGTTTGATGGAAGTTTATTTTTCAAACAGTATCACTGTGATGCCATCGGGAGGGATTCTCCTGTGCTTATGGGTCTATGGCTATGTTTATAGTCGTTAGTCGGGTGTTAGCTTATTCACTTTTGCCGATACGTATTTTGCGTATTCTGCTGTCTTGCAGAACTTGATTTCCGTTTATTTCGAGTGGACATGAGAAATAATGTAATGCTGGAATGGTTCGCTGCCTTCTGAATCTGATTAGCGTACTGAATTACTGTGTTCGACAGGTGCTGATCGAGGGGGTCGAGAGCGAGCGACCGTTTGACGTGGACAAGGCCCGGACGGAGGTCACCAGTCTGCTGCAGCAGTGCGAGCACCAGCAGCGAGACTTTAACGTGAGTCACCGTAGCCCTCCATACACTAACACTCGCCATCAGTTCGGACATGAGCGTGGTCTTTGCTAGCGTATATGAGAGGATGTTGAGCCATGCGGCACAGCATGCGACAGGCGTCTCCTTTGAGAGACATCTATTGGAAAGAATAGGAACTACAGAGCTGTGCGGCACAGCATCTGGCAGGCGTCTGTTGCGAGAGACATCTATGGGCTGGAATATGAATTACTATGCTATGCGGCACAGCATCCATCAGGCATCAGACATTATTGGCTGAATTGGAAAATGCTGTGCTGTGCGGCGCAGCATACGTCAGCAGTGGCGGATCCAGAGGGGCGGGGGGGGGGGAGACATGGGGCCATGACCTCCTTGAGCCTCGAAGGGGCCTAATAGCCCGTGGGGCCCCTAGTCGATCTAAGTGACTCGAAACGAATTTCACTCAGTTTTCAAACAAATCGCAAGTAAATTTGCCCATTCTGACCTTTAGAGGGCCCAGTCTGACTTCTACTGGAGGGTCCACCTTGACCTCCAGAGTGCCCATTCTGGCATTAAGAGGGCCAATTCTGGCTTTCAGAGGCCCATTTTGACATGTGAAAGGCATATTTTGCACTAAAAGGGTCGACCCTGACCTGCATTTGTCTTAACCCTCGCCCTACGGGAGTTTTTTTTCACCTTCGCCCTACGGGGGGCTGACAGGCCCCCTGTTAACTTCCAAACCAAGCAACTTAGAGCAATGCGGTAAGCACCAGCATGTTGCCTGTCATGAGAAGAATCTAACAGTATGCGATTTTTAGGTTTCAGGTCAACGGGTGACCTTCCAGGTCATGTGAATGACCTCGGATTTACCACTTCCAGAACAGCGATTTTGCTCTTCAGAAAACCTCAAAATTAGAAATTGATAAATGTAAATAAAAAGGCATGTTCCTACTTCCTAGACCAGTTTTGGCTCAGAAATACAGAAATGGCAATTATTTGTTCGTATCTTGTCAAAAAGTCAAAACAAAATTGTTAAAATGACGTCATCAGTTTCTTACATTTAGGCAGCCATCACTCAGTCAAAAATGAAGATATTGCTTTGAAATTTGGTATGGGTATTTTCCATACTCAGTTATCTCACATATATTCCGGTTTTTTAACATCTTTGAAAATTTTGATTTTGTGGAGATTTTTTATTTATTTTTATTTTAGGGGTCAAAATCCAACATTTTGAAAATCCGAGATTTCTATTTTAAAGAGAATGCCGTTTTGTATCTTTGGTGAATTGCATTTGCAATTTGCTTTAAAAACTCTGTTTTCTACGATTTTTCCAATATTTCTCATTTTTTTACCAACATGACGTCATCAAAACATGATTATCTCCCAAACTACTTAACCAATTTCAATTAAATTTTGAAAGCATGCGTATAATTGTTGTAAACTCAGCTACAGAAAATTTGAGCAAGATGCACAACATGTGTTAAAAAGTTATTCAAGAAAAACCTCAGGGGGCCTGTCAGGCCCCCCCCCCCCCCCCCCGTAGGGCGAGGGTTAAAGGTAAAAAGGTCACCAAGGCTTGAGGGACCCCACTAAGGCTTGAGGGGCCCACTAAGGTTTGAGGGGCCCCACTAAGGCCTGAGGGGCCCACTAAGGCCTGAGGACCCGCCAAGGCATGGGGGACCCACTTTTCTACGTGACCCCCTCCTTGACCGAAACCTGGATCCGCCACTGTACGTCAGGCGTCATCCTTGAAAGCTTCCATGAAACAGAATATCATGCGACAAAATCATTTTTTAGGGACAGCGTGTCCCTATGTGAAACGGTTAACCAGAAGGACGTGGCGGCGTGGTGATCGCTTAAAGCGCCCATCATGAGCCCAGCTTTTAATTAGCTTAGCGTCGTGGCTGCTGCGCGGGTGTGCTGACAACACTGATCATTGATCACCTCATATGAACTGGCCACTAAGTCCAAGTCCAGAGTCACATTGGTGTGGTTGACTCAATTCAAAGTCGAGCACAACCCTGTGTGTATTGATATGCTATGCAAGAGCACATCCTACTTAAATCCTTACCTAGCGACCAGTGTTACATGCGCGAAAACAATTACTTGATATATTATATTCTTACCTTTGTGTCTACTAGCTGACGAGCCATGGTGACCCCTCTCAGGCATCTCAACCTCCTCCCATCTGGCCCCTGACCATTATCTGTTTCGTCTCTTTCCAGAACTTCTTTCGCTCTCAATGTCTGGCGATGCATAACCTGTATGATGAGATGCGCTCCACGTACTACGCAGTGCGCTATTTTGACGAGCTCCAGGAGCTGACCTGGCCTGACCTGGGTGCTGTGCTCAGCACACTGGTGATCGAGGTGGGTCCGCCGCGCACCGCTGTAGTCTGCCTGATTTAGATTCACTGGAAGGGAGAACATATGGTAAATCCCCCAGGTACGTCGATGGATCAAGAGGTGCGTCATATGTGTGCAGATTCGTAAAGTGTGCATGCGATAGTGATATTTACCTCGGTGACTAGGTGGATTTTGACCGCATTATTGTTTTCTCGTTCATTTCCATATCACCCTAGTCCCAGTCTTCAAACCCCAGCCCACGTCAGGGAAAGCCAACAGGACAAATTGTTACCAGTACGCTGTTTGCTTCCCGTTTTCCTCCTGTTTGCCTCTGTCTGTTTGCACCCCCAATGTGCCGCGCTGACTAGGGTTCTGACCGCTGTCCCCCTCCCCCTCAGGACGGCGGCGGTGCTCAGGTGTTGGTGACCTACACCCGCCACTCGAGCGGCTGACCGCTGTCCCCCCCCCCCCCCCCCCCGCAGGACGGCGGCGGTGCTCAGGTGCTGGTGACCTACACCCGCCACTCGAGCGGCTGACCGCTGTCCCCCTCCCCCCCCCCCCCCTCAAGACGGCGGTGGTGCTCAGGTGTTGGTGACCTACACCCGCCACTCGAGCGGCTGACCGCTCCCCCCCCCCCTCAGGACGGCGGCGGTGCTCAGGTGCTGGTGACCTACACCCGCCACTCGAGCGGCTGACCGCTGCCCCCCCCCCCCCCCCCTCAGGACAGCTGCGGTGCTCAGGTGCTGGTGACCTACACCCGCCACTCGAGCGGCTGACCGTTGTCCCCCTCCCCCCCCCCCCCCCCCCTCAGGACGGCGGCGGTGCTCAGGTGCTGGTGACCTACACCCGCCACTAGAGCGGCTGACCGCTGTCTCCCTCCCCCCCCCCCCCCTCAGGACGGCGGCGGTGCTCAGGTGCTGGTGACCTGCACCCGCCACTAGAGCGGCTGATCGCTGTCCCCCTCCCTCCCCCCTCAGGACGGCGGCGGTGCTCAGGGTGCTGGTGACCTGCACCCGCCACTCGAGCGGCTGACCGCTGTCCCCCTCCCCTCCTCAGGACGGCGGCGGTGATCAGGTGCTGATGACCTACACCCGCCACTCGAGCGGCTGACCGCTGTCCCCCTCCCCCCCCCCCCCCCCCCCCTCAGGACAGCTGCGGTGCTCAGGTGCTGGTGACCTACACCCGCCACTCGAGCGGCTGACCGCTGTCCCCCTCCCCCCCCCCCCTCAGGACGGCGGCGGTGCTCAGGTGCTGATGACCTACACCCGCCACTCGAGCGGCTGACCGTTGTCCCCCTCCCCCCCCCCCCCCCTCAGGACGGCGGCGGTGCTCAGGTGCTGGTGACCTGCACCCGCCACTTAGAGCGGCTGATCGCTGTCCCCCTCCCTCCCCCCTCAGGACGGCGGCGGTGCTCAGGTGCTGGTGACCTGCACCCGCCACTCGAGCGGCTGACCGCTGTCCCCCTCCCCTCCTCAGGACGGCGGCGGTGATCAGGTGCTGATGACCTACACCCGCCACTCGAGCGGCTGACCGCTGTCCCCCTCCCCCCCCCCCCCCCCCCCCCCTCAGGACAGCTGCGGTGCTCAGGTGCTGGTGACCTACACCCGCCACTCGAGCGGCTGACCGCTGTCCCCCTCCCCCCCCCCCCCCCCCTCAGGACGGCGGGCGGTGCTCAGGTGCTGATGACCTACACCCGCCACTCGAGCGGCTGACCGTTGTCCCCCTCCCCCCCCCCCCCCCTCAGGACGGCGGCGGTGCTCAGGTGCTGGTGACCTGCACCCGCCACTCGAGCGGCTGACCGCTGTCCCCCTCCCCTCCTCAGGACGGCGGCGGTGCTCAGGTGCTGATGACCTACACCCGCCACTCGAGCGGCTGTCCGGAGTCCCGGCTGCTGCGCTGGCGGGCCGACTCTGGCCGCCTGCAGTCAGCCGGTGTCCCCCACAACTGCGGCGCGGTGCGACAGTGGCGCCACCTGCGTCTGGACGGCCGCCAGCTGCTGGTATCTGCGGCGGAGAGCCCCTCGCAGACGGGCTGTACCGCCCCGCTGTCTGCGGTCTGGCTGTGGAGCCACGGCCGTGTCCAGGTCAGTACAGAGTAGACACATAACTGGATGGTGTTATATTCAGGCCAGCCTCTATATAAACCACTGCCGATTCCGCCTGAAGTGTATACTGGTGCTAACCCGTCCGCTCCGCTGGGCGATTACTGGTGTCCAGTGGTGGTGCAAGCCAGTGATAAGCAATTAGGGATTGATAACACATACTACCCCGCGACACCTGTCGTACCTATAATACGTTTTTGTACCCGTCATACACCCGAAGTACCCGTTAAAAGCTACGGTGTCCGACATACACCCGTAGTACCCGCTGTGCCCCTGGGGAACACGTGATAACCCCGTTATAGCCGGTACTCACCCATTATACCCGTGGAACACCTATGGCACCCGTTATACACCCATTAAACCCGTGAAAACTCCACCCCGGCTTAGTGTATATGTTCATTGATATATGCCGTACCGTATGTCGATGACCTTCGTTTCGCAGTGATTCCGTGGTTGCTTGACATTGGTTGTGGCACTGTAGTATCCGTGGTCAGATCTGATTGGCTTTCGACTGGAGTGAAGCGATGTAAAACTCGTATCCGTAAACTGTTTTTGTACGGTCAAATAATTCTTAACACCTCCTATGTCAGTTACAGCACAACCCTTCGCCCACAGCTGCACAAACTAAAACTGTCTGTAACTATCGTATCAAATGCGTCGGAAATGTAAGAATTATACACCACTCGGTAGTATCCGTAAACTCGTTTGCAAACCTTAAAATCACGTACATCACGTGCTTATAGCAATGCGGTACTGCAATGTAGAACTGCCGTTTTACTGTGTTAAATTCGTTCCGGAGCGGCAGACAGACAGACAGACTGACAGACGCTTGTCAAATAGTAATATAGATTAATCGGTGAAGGTTGAACCATCGTCACATCGATAGTCGTGAATTAATAAGCTGTATGAGTAGAAAAACAACCAATTGAAAAGATGCTCGGGGTTATTACGGTTCCAATGTCCTCTGCTGTGATGTCTATGGCTCGCACCAGATTCCCTGTCTGACCTGTGATCTTCGCGCTCCGCAGCTGTTGCAGAGTCTGGACATAACCGCTACACAGGTGTTCTACACGGCGCCCAGGCCGGGGATGCCCGCGCAGCTGCGGCTACTGGACCCGATCGGAGGGAAGCTGTGGCAGCTCAGCTACAACTCCGCCGGGGGCAGCTTCGTCCCGCACCCGCCGCAGCGCACATACTCAGGTGAGAGCTGCCGCCGCAAGCTTTGAGGCCCTGTCAACTCCGAGCCGTGCTAGGCTCAAGGGCGCGGGCGTTCGTCTAAAGCTGGTTGAGTTGTAGTTGCTGACGATGCATATTTGCTGATTCTAGATGCTGAATTGATCCTTCATGCTGTCTGCGACTGTTGCCATGGCAACACCAGGAATGCCCAATGTACATTGTACATTCAAGAACGGATCTAGCACGTTAACAAAACAAAAATGGTGAAAAAAATTGGAAGTTACGCAACTTAATAATTCTTCGGATTTCGCTTTCTTATACATGACCAGGTGATTTAAAGTCTCCTTTGTATAAGTTGCTTATATTTTGTATTAGGAAATGTGTCAATTTTTGACTGAATTTAAACAGTCTGAGGTCATGGTCATTTGGCCCCCTTAGGCTCTGTCGGTGTGGACATTGCGTAGTGTGTACCACTCCTCGCTGCCAGTGTGAACATTGCGTAGTGTGTACCACTCCTCGCTGCCAGTGTGAACATTGCGTAGTGTGTACCACTCCTCGCTGCCAGTGTGAACATTGCGTAGTGTGTACCACTCCTCGCTGCTAGTGGACGTCTTGCAGTCTACGGCACGGCGTTTGTTTCACAGTTTCCAGTGCAAATAGCTTGTCTAGCAGTGCCGGCTGTCGTCTTGCCACCTGTCGTCTTGTCACCTGTCGTCTTGTCACCTGTCGTCTTGTCACCTGTCGTATTGTCACCTGTCGTCTTGCCACCTGTCGTCTTGTCACCTGTCGTCTTGCCACCTGTCGTCTTGCCACCTATCGTCTTGTCACCTGTCGTCCTGTCACCTGTCGTCTTGTCACCTGTCGTCTTGTCACCTGTCGTCTTGCCACCTGTCGTCTTGCCACCTGTCGTCTTGTCGTCTGTCGTCTTGTCGTCTTGTCTTGTCGTCTTGTCTTGTCGTCTTGTCTGTCGTCTTGTCTGTCGTCTTGTCTGTCGTCTTGTCTGTCGTCTTGTCTGTCGTCTTGTCTGTCGTCTTGTCTGTCGTCTTGTCACCTGTCGTCTGACAGTCTCCGTGTCGTCTGCGCAGCTCTGCTGGCGGTGCGGACCCTCGAGGACGACTCCCTGCTGGTGCTCTCCGGGGAGGGAAGCACGGTGGTGGCCCGCCGGCTGTCCACGCAGCAGACCACGCTGCACGAGCAGACCCTTGGAGCACTGACCGCCACCGCCCTGCTCACCTTCACCCGCCGAGGACGGACGCTGTTCGCTGTAGGAGACGGGGGCTGGAGCTCTCTCATCAACAGTCCGCAGGGAGTCAAGGTTAGATAGAATCGGGCAGGTAGGGTGGAGTTGGTTAGAATCGGGCAGGTAGGGTGGAGTTGGTTAGAATCAGGCAGGTAGGGTGGAGTTGGTTAGAATCGGGCAGGTAGGGTGGAGTTGGTTATAATCTGGCAGGTAGGGTGGAGTTGGTTAGAATCGGGCAGGTAGGGTGGAGTTGGTTAGAATCGGGCAGGTAGGGTGGAGTTGGTTAGAATCAGGCA
Organism: Chirona hameri; assembly: GCA_036785665.1. Taxonomy (NCBI): domain Eukaryota; kingdom Metazoa; phylum Arthropoda; class Thecostraca; order Balanomorpha; family Balanidae; genus Chirona; species Chirona hameri. Next base: position 89,614 of record JAXIVJ010000130.1, on the reverse strand, counting down.
GGTAGGGTGGAGTTGGTTAGAATCGGGCAGGTAGGGTGGAGTTGGTTAGAATCGGGCAGGTAGGGTGGAGTTGGTTAGAATCTGGCAGGTAGGGTGGAGTTGGTTAGAATCGGGCAGGTAGGGTGGAGTTGGTTAGAATCAGGCAGGTAGGGTGGAGTTGGTTAGAATCGGACAGGTAGGGTGGAGTTGGTTAGAATCAGGCAGGTAGGGTGGAGTTGGTTAGAATCTGGCAGGTAGGGTGAAGTTGGTTAGAATCTGGCAGGTAGGGTGGAGTTGGTTAGAATCGGGCAGGTAGGGTGGAGTTGGTTAGAATCGGGCAGGTAGGGTGGAGTTGGTTAGAATCGGGCAGGTAGGGTGGAGCTGGTTAGAATCGGGCAGGTAGGGTGGAGTTGGTTAGAATCGGGCAGGTAGGGTGGAGTTGGTTAGAATCGGGCAGGTAGGGTGGAGTTGGTTAGAATCGGGCAGGTAGGGTGGAGTTGGTTAGGATCAGGCAGGTAGGGTGGAGTTGGTTAGAATCTGGCAGGTAGGGTGGAGTTGGTTCGAATCGGGCAGGTAGGGTGGAGTTGGTTCGAATCGGGCAGGTAGGGTGGAGTTGGTTAGAATCGGGCAGGTAGGGTGGAGTTGGTTAGAATCGGGCAGGTAGGGTGGAGTTGGTTAGAATCGGGCAGGTAGGGTGGAGTTGGTTAGAATCTGGCAGGTAGGGTGGAGTTGGTTCGAATCGGGCAGGTAGGGTGGAGTTGGTTAGAATCTGGCAGGTAGGGTGGAGTTGGTTCGAATCGGGCAGGTAGGGTGGAGTTGGTTAGAATCTGGCAGGTAGGGTGGAGTTGGTTAGAATCGGGCAGGTAGGGTGGAGTTGGTTAGAATCGGGCAGGTAGGGTGGAGTTGGTTAGAATCGGGCAGGTAGGGTGGAGTTGGTTAGAATCAGGCAGGTAGGGTGGAGTTGGTTCGAATCGGGCAGGTAGGGTGGAGTTGGGTTAGAATCTGGCAGGTAGGGTGGAGTTGGTTAGAATCGGGCAGGTAGGGTGGAGTTGGTTAGAATCGGGCAGGTAGGGTGGAGTTGGTTAGAATCAGGCAGGTAGGGTGGAGTTGGTTAGAATCGGGCAGGTAGGGTGGAGTTGGTTAGAATCGGGCAGGTAGGGTGGAGTTGGTTAGAATCGGGCAGGTAGGGTGGAGTTGGTTAGAATCTGGCAGGTAGGGTGGAGTTGGTTAGAATCAGGCAGGTAGGGTGGAGTTGGTTAGAATCGGGCAGGTAGGGTGGAGTTGGTTAGAATCGGGCAGGTAGGGTGGAGTTGGTTAGAATCGGGCAGGTAGGGTGGAGTTGGTTAGAATCGGGCAGGTAGGGTGGAGTTGGTTAGAATCGGGCAGGTAGGGTGGAGTTGGTTAGAATCGGGCAGGGAGGGTGGAGTTGGTTAGAATCAGGCAGGTAGGGTGGAGTTGGTTAGAATCTGGCAGGTAGGGTGGAGTTGGTTAGAATCGGGCAGGTAGGGTGGAGTTGGTTAGAATCGGGCAGGTAGGGTGGAGTTGGTTAGAATCTGGCAGGTTGGGTGGAGTTGGTTAGAATCTGGCAGGGAGGGTGGAGTTGGTTAGAATCGGGCAGGTAGGGTGGAGTTGGTTAGAATCAGGCAGGTAGGGTGGAGTTGGTTAGAATCGGACAGGTAGGGTGGAGTTGGTTAGAATCTGGCAGGTAGGGTGGAGTTGGTTAGAATCGGGCAGGTAGGGTGGAGTTGGTTATAATCGGGCAGGTAGGGTGGAGTTGGTTAGAATCGGACAGGTAGGGTGGAGTTGGTTAGAATCGGGCAGGTAGGGTGGAGTTGGTTAGAATCGGGCAGGTAGGGTAGAGTTGGTTAGAATCGGGCAGGTAGGGTAGAGTTGGTTAGAATCTGGCAGGTAGGGTGGAGTTGGTTAGAATCTGGCAGGGAGGGTGGAGTTGGTTAGAATCGGGCAGGTAGGGTGGAGTTGGTTCGAATCGGACAGGTAGGGTGGAGTTGGTTAGAATCAGGCAGGTAGGGTGGAGTTGGTTAGAATCGGACAGGTAGGGTGGAGTTGGTTAGAATCTGGCAGGTAGGGTGGATTGGTTAGAATCGGGCAGGTAGGGTGGAGTTGGTTATAATCTGGCAGGTAGGGTGGAGTTGGTTAGAATCGGACAGGTAGGGTGGAGTTGGTTAGAATCGGGCAGGTAGGGTAGAGTTGGTTAGAATATGGCAGGTAGGGTGGAGTTGGTTAGAATCTGGCAGGGAGGGTGGAGTTGGTTAGAATCGGGCAGGTAGGGTGGAGTTGGTTCGAATCGGACAGGTAGGGTGGAGTTGGTTAGAATCAGGCAGGTAGGGTGGAGTTGGTTAGAATCGGACAGGTAGGGTGGAGTTGGTTAGAATCTGGCAGGTAGGGTGGAGTTGGTTAGAATCGGGCAGGTAGGGTGGAGTTGGTTATAATCTGGCAGGTAGGGTGGAGTTGGTTAGAATCGGACAGGTAGGGTGGAGTTGGTTAGAATCGGGCAGGTAGGGTGGAGTTGGTTAGAATCGGGCAGGTAGGGTGGAGTTGGTTAGAATCTGGCAGGTAGGGTGGAGTTGGTTAGAATCTGGCAGGGAGGGTGGAGTTGGTTAGAATCGGGCAGGTATGGTGGAGTTGGTTCGAATCGGGCAGGTAGGGTGGAGTTGGTTAGAATCGGGCAGGTAGGGTGGAGTTGGTTATAATCTGGCAGGTAGGGTGGAGTTGGTTAGAATCGGGCAGGTAGGGTGGAGTTGGTTAGAATCTGGCAGGGAGGGTGGAGTTGGTTAGAATCGGGCAGGTAGGGTGGAGTTGGTTCGAATCGGACAGGTAAGGTGGAGTTGGTTAGAATCAGGCAGGTAGGGTGGAGTTGGTTAGAATCGGACAGGTAGGGTGGAGTTGGTTAGAATCTGGCAGGTAGGGTGGAGTTGGTTAGAATCGGGCAGGTAGGGTGGAGTTGGTTATAATCTGGCAGGTAGGGTGGAGTTGGTTAGAATCGGACAGGTAGGGTGGAGTTGGTTAGAATCGGGCAGGTAGGGTGGAGTTGGTTAGAATCGGGCAGGTAGGGTGGAGTTGGTTAGAATCTGGCAGGTAGGGTGGAGTTGGTTAGAATCTGGCAGGGAGGGTGGAGTTGGTTAGAATCGGGCAGGTAGGGTGGAGTTGGTTCGAATCGGACAGGTAGGGTGGAGTTGGTTCGAATCAGGCAGGTAGGGTGGAGTTGGTTAGAATCGGGCAGGTAGGGTGGAGTTGGTTAGAATCTGGCAGGTAGGGTGGAGTTGGTTAGAATCTGGCAGGGAGGCCAAGGTGATGCGTCAAGGTTAGTTAGAATCTGATAGACCTAGGTCAAGGTCAGGCTGGAGACGAGCGTAAGTAGCTGCCACATGAAAGGCGAAATAAGGGTATGACTGAGAGTAAAGCACGAAGAGTGAAAACACTTGCAAGTCACAAAGTGCAAACGCGTCAATAGCAGATGCACAAAGAAAGGCACCTTGACTTGAATAAAGGGGCTTGAGAGATAGCACAAGTTGATGTGTAACATCTGTAGTCGGAATGTGTAATTTGGCAATTAGCACTTCTCATTTTGAAAGCTTTAGTGTAAACTAATGGGTTTTTTTCCTGACTAACAAGAGCATACCTCACCACCAAGACACACTGCTGTGTGACGACTTTCGTCCGACCTGACCTGACCTGACCCCTGTGTTCCCTGTGCGGCAGATATTCGAGTACTTTGGTAACGGCACTCACCGCTGTGTGCCGGCGCAGCACCTGGCAGCCGTCAGTCCGGCCGACCTAGCGCTGTTCACAGCCGGCAGCCTGCCTGACCTGTTCCTGGTGGTGGTGGAGCAGGACTGCGGACTACGGATCTTCATCGATAAAGGCGAGTTTTCCAGACAGTGGCTGCAGTCAGGCAGACTCTGCCTCTTCGTCGATAAAGGCGAGTTTTCCAGACTGTGGCTGCGGTCAGGCAGACTCTGCCTCTTCGTCGATAAAGACGAGTTTTCCAGACAGAAGTAGATGGGCGCCAAATAACCGCAGCAGTTTTGGCGACCGTGAGCCCCAAATCATCATCCGACGGATGTAGGGGCTGGAGATCGTGGTGATTGGGATTCTTAGTCAGGAGTGTTGAGTTCTGGGGTGGAACGTTTTATAACAATGTCTATTTGTGGTTCGTATTCGATCATGCGTTGTACCTGGATCAGTGGCGTACCCAGGTTCACTCCATGAGGGGGGCAATTTTTGATCAGGGGGCATAAAGTACCCCACCGAAGAAAAAACTCACCGGATTTGGCCCACTATATTTTTAGAGGGGCATATTTTCAACATTTTTTTCTTTAAAAAATCAAAAAATCATTCATCTTTCCAAAGGGGCACATACGGCTAAGGGGGCACGTACGGACCTTCAGGAGGGGCAATTGCCCCGTTTGCCCCCCCCCCCCCCCTTGGGTACGCCTATGAACTGGATGTTGACGTGGTGCTGCGCAGGCATGGGTCTCCGGTGGCTAGTCGATGTCGGCTGACACTTGCCAGGTGGAGCGGCGTGCGTGGAGTAATATCGATTGTCATGCCAATCCTTCACTCCTGTGTTAGAAAGAATCCATGCATTTCAGTTTACTTCACATCCAGTTCAACATCAGGCATATCAGTTTTTTTTCTAGATCACCACTTCTAACGCCCCCCCCCCCCCCCTTCCCCTCCCCGACAGGTGAGGCCGGTTTCGTTGAGTTCCAGCGTGTGACTATGCCCGGCGCCGAATCTGTCGCCGTACTGTACCCGGACAGCCAGTCTCCTCCGCACCTGCTGGTGTCGGCCGGACGCCGGCTGGTGCTGCTCGCTGCTCAGATGATGGGCGCGCACGTACCTCTCGTAGACGCCGACTGCTCGCCGCGACTGCCGCTGCTCAGGTTTGGCGAGACTCCGGGAGCGGGGCGGGTCAGCGGGCGGATTGGAGCGATGAGAGTGGAAGGTGAAGGGTCAGCTGCCGCAGCCGGAGGTGCACATAGTGGAGGGTCAGCTGCCGCGGCCGGAGGTGCACAGAGTGAAGGGTCAGCTGCTGTGGCCGGAGGTGCACAGAGTGGAGGGTCAGCTGCCGTGGCCGGAGGTGCACAGAGTGGAGAGTCAGCTGCTGTGGCCGGAGGTGCACAGAGTGGAGGGTCAGCTGCCGTGGCCGGAGGTGCACAGAGTGGAGGGGCAGCTGCCGCGGCCGGAGGTGCACAGAGTGGAGGGTCAGCTGCTGTGGCCGGAGGTGCACAGAGTGGAGGGTCAGCTGCCGCGGCCGGAGGTGCACAGAGTGGAGGGTCAGCTGCTGTGGCCGAAGGTGCACAGAGTGGAGGATCAGCTGCCGCGGCCGGAGGTGCACAGAGTGGAGGGTCAGCTGCTGTGGCCGGAGGTGCACAGAGTGGAGGGTCAGCTGCCGCGGCCGGAGGTGCACAGAGTGGAGGGTCAGCTGCTGTGGCCGGAGGTGCACAGAGTGGAGGAGCTACGATGGGAGGCACTGGCGGAGATAGGTAACATGGGGTCCAGTGTTGGTAGTTGCCGTTAGTCGGGATTCGTTGTTTGGGCGAAATGTGCTTGTTGAGGAGCTGTGACATTTTTGCGGTGCGAATTTCCTGACCAATGTTATCAGCAAGTTTTTGACTATTTATAAATGCCTGAACATCTGAAGCTCAATTGATGGTGCTTAGGAAATGTTTTTCTCCGGTAGGGTTTGCAGTAGGATTAGATCTCGGCGCGCAAGCGTTAGCCTCGCCCTATCATTGGACTTATATTGTTATTTCTATTGTTATTTACATATGAATTATATACACCGTTCATTGTTAGAATGTGATTGAATACAAGTACATTTATATCTGAATTGTTCGTATGCGACGACTCCTGCCTTCCAGCCAGACACAGATCGCATCACTCACCCAAACTCCAAAAGGAAACCGACAATTATTTGTATTCGCCGTTGTGGTTCCGTTCGGTCCCCGTTGCCTCGTACCGGTCACAGGAGTACGTTTGCCGAGGTCCTGGCTAAGTACCATCATACATCATTCGCAGGCAGTGCGGACTTATAGGCTATTCGGTGTTGGTCTGCATTCTGAGGAATACATCGCCATGAGGAGCGACACACCAACCGCCAACCATCGACCCAGCACATACTGTGGCAAGCGAAAATACACATCAGGTAGTCATCAGGTTCTGATAAACTGCCGTGCAAAATAAAAAGGCGAAAGTCAAAAATTTCACATTTTTCTTGTTTTACATCCATCGAAAGGTCTTTTCGCGAGCTATATGATGATTCATCGTTACCAATCAAGAAGTTCCAAATTAGGACTTTATTTTGAAGAAAAAAAATACAAATTCATTTCTACCGCGTATGTTTTTATGGCGGGCAAAGCCACGAACAAACAAACAAACTTAAGTCGCTTGAATTACGTTAAAATAGTTGCATTTTGCTGGGTTATGTGCGACATAGTAGAGAAAAAACACGCATGTGGTTACGCCGTTTTAACGATCGGACCCAATTCCAGTGAATTAACAAAAACAAAAAGCACGCATGACACTTATGTCTTTTATGGCTCGACGATTTTGCAGCAATGCTGCAATTCTGCAACGGAAAACGACGTATGTCACATACGTAACGACGCATGTCACACATACGTAACGACGCATGTCACACCACATGCGTGCTTTTCTTCAGCTACATTAGCCGCCGTTACGCAAATTAACTTGCAAGTATATTTGACATACGTGGTTTGCCTTTTGCGTATTACATTCTCGCGAATCATACGTTGAAAAGCGTCGCATCTCCTTGTTGAAGGTACCCTTGATCAACCGCACGAAACCACCTCTTGGGCTTTCATCCTGTTCCTCACCACTATCGATGAGCATCTATGTCGACCACCAGCATCTATATCGATACCGTCTGTAACCTGGCGACAGACATCACTGTACAGCTGATGTACGAGATGATTATACACAGGTAGCACGTCGAGGCGAAGAACAGCCATGCACTTGTGAGCGCTACCGCCAGACGGTAAAGGTGCACGAATATTGCCAATACTCGCCTTTCTGGTGAGGAGTGCAGTAAGTGCTTTGCACACGTGCAGCACGCGACCGAAACGCATGGCATTGCCATAACCGAACCGGCACAGTATACACGGCCGAGGGGTGTACACGCACGGCATTGTCATAACCGAGCCGGCACAGTATACACGGCCGAGGGGTGTAAACGCACGGCATGGTCATAACCGAACTGGCACAGTATACACGGCCGAGGGGTGTAAACGCACGGCATGGTCATAACCGAACTGGCACAGTATACACGGCCGAGGGGTGTAAACACACGGCATGGTCATAACCGAACTGGCACAGTATACACGGCCGAGGGGTGTAAACGCACGGCATGGTCATAACCGAACCGGCACAGTATACACGGCCGAGGGGTGGAAACGCACGGCATTGTCATAACTGAGCCGGCACAGTATACACGGCCGAGTGGTGTAAACGCACGGCATGGTCATAACCGAACTGGCACAGTATACACGGCCGAGGGGTGTAAACGCACGGCATGGTCATAACCGAACCGGCACAGTATACACGGCCGAGGGGTGTAAACGCACGGCATTGTCATAACCGAGCCGGCACAGTATACACGGCCGAGGGGTGTAAACGCACGGCATGGTCATAACCGAACCGGCACAGTATACACGGCCGAGGGGTGTAAACGCACGGCATGGTCATAACCGAACCGGCACAGTATACACGGCCGAGGGGTGTAAACGCACGGCATTGTCATAACCGAGCCGGCACAGTATACACGGCCGAGGGGTGTAAACGCACGGCATGGTCATAACCGAGCCGGCACAGTCTACACGGCCGAGGGGTGTAAACGCACGGCATTGTCATAACCGAGCCGGCACAGTATACACGGCCGAGGGGTGTAAACGCACGGAATTGTCATAACCGAGCCGGCACAGTATACACGGCCGAGGGGTGTAAACGCACGGCATGGTCATAACCGAGCCGGCACAGTATACACGGCCGAGGGGTGTAAACGCACGGCATGGTCATAACCGAGCCGGCACAGTATACACGGCCGAGGGGTGTAAACGCACGGCATTGTCATAACCGAGCCGGCACAGTATACACGGCCGAGTGGTGTAAACGCACGGCATGGTCATAACCGAGCCGGCACAGTATACACGGCCGAGGGGTGTAAACGCACGGCATTGTCATAACCGAGCCGGCACAGTATACACGGCCGAGGGGTGTACACGCACGGCATGGTCATAACCGAGCCGGCACAGTATACACGGCCGAGGGGTGTAAATGCACGGTTTTGTCATAACCGAGCCGGCACAGTATACACGGCCGAGTGGTGTAAACGCACGGCATTGTCATAACCGAGCCGGCACAGTATACACGGCCGAGGGGTGTAAACGCACGACATTGTCATAACCGAGCCGGCACAGTATACACGGCCGAGGGGTGTACCGTTTTCCAAAATCATGCCACACACCTCCGGATGGCTACGGAGGCCAGACGGCGGTACCGTGATGACGCTGAACGGGGGTGGGAAGCCGAGGTAGCAGTCAGTGGTGACATGATGCGCGTCACGATGCTCACGATTCTCCCTCTGAAGGAGTGTATCTTCATGCCGCGTGTCATAACCTACAACGAAACCTTTGCTGTTGCTATGCCGGAGGACAAAGGTCGGAGGACAAGAGCCGGAAACGGTAGCGTCGCTTACGGCATACACAACACAACTGCTGTGTCTTCTGGCACGAGGGCATAACAGGAAGGTCGGCTGAGGCGGTGGCCGCTAGCTTTCTTCTGTACCCAAAGACCGCATGTCGCGACACATGTAAAGTCACGCTGTGGCTGGACAACTGTTCGGCGCAGAATACAAATTGGTCGCTGCTGACTGCGTTGCTGTACGTAGCTAACGCTCGGGAGACTGATTAAATCATCACGCTCCAATTCTTCGAGCCAGGGCAGACAGCGATGGCTGCCGATGCCGTGCATCGGGAAGTAGCGCACAATCTAAAAATGGGCAGTGATGGACTTCACCGACGACGTCAGTGCAGTGGAAGTGGCGAATGTGCAGGTGAAACTGATGGACGGCGCCAATATGCCCGCCCTGACATACTGCGTCAGCCGCAGCCGCTAGGCTACGCTGAACAAAACCGGCGAGCGACCTCACCTTTCCCGACAGATGATCCGTCGCGGCGTCCCTTCCCCATATCGGTTCCCATGATTCGTCCCTAAAATCATCCTGGTCCCAACCCCAACAAATACAATCCCACCATTATCTCCCCGATATTAACAGGTTCCTCACTTATAATTAATCGCTGAGCGTCAATTCTCCCACTGGTCCTTAACTTAATCGATTATTCTGGCACACAGTCATTGATTCTCGCTCCCATTTATCCTCCTTTCAAACACTACTCCAAATGCACGGGTTGACGCCCCGGTATCTCCCTCCTCCGTCTACTGCCCTCCGGTGGTGCTATTAATTACGGGTGAGAGACCTTGACCGGGTGGGGTTCCCCGCTTTTTCCTTCCTCCTTCGCCGTCCCGCCATGTGATGTAGTTTCGGCCGCCGCTCAGCCCTCCATGGTCCACGGCTCCGCTCTCTTACCCCA
>JAXIVJ010000130.1:12500-75000 GCA_036785665.1 Chirona hameri | reverse complement strand
CCCGTCTCTTATTGAAAATGAGACGGCGTCCATTTACATAAAACGGAATAGGCTCCTCGGGCACGCCAAACCTGTTCCGACCCATCACGCCTTGTGGCTCATCGAACATCACTCCGTTCAGTTCAATGACACCATCCGTCTCTGCAATCCTTCATCTTTATTATGCCCCCACCTGTACGGTTACATGTCATATTAATAGCTAAGTCACGCAGTTTATTTGCATCCCTCCCGTGAAACATATTTTCCCTCCCCTCTGCTGGCCCGTCATACCACCAACCAGTCCATAACACTCCCGTCCCCGCCCAGCCTCAAAATCTACACTTCACCCCTCCCCTCTTCAAGGAAAGATCTATTTCCCGGGTCATTAGATCCTGGCTGGCCGGCTGCCCCGTCCCTCACAGCCCGAGATCCCTACCGCCCCAGATCGCCTGTCTGAGCAAATGACCGTAGGTACGACGCAGCGTGACATACCGTGGATATTTGGATATTGTGCGGGCGGAGGAATGAGCAGCGGCCTTACTATGGCAGGTGAAGCCCGGAAGATGTGTTGATAGACGACTCCCCGACATCCGGTCCCCGGCGTCCGTCTCAGCACTCAGTCAATCACCGGGCCGCTCCATCAGTCTCAAAGGGCTGACATCACTGCGCTGTTGATCTCAATGGGCCCTGCACGACTTGTCCGGCGCGTATTGACTCCGTCCCCATCACGATGCTGGCGAGGCCCTCCGGCGAAACCTCCAGCGCTTATCTCCCTGCTGGTGCGACCGTCCCAGGTTCTCCTGCCGGTGCGACTGTCCCAGGTTCTCCTGCCGGTGCGACTCCTCCAGGGTCTCCTGCTGGTGCGACTCCCCCAGGTTCTCCACCCGGTGCGACTGTTTTTCCTCTAACCACCTCTGCCCGTTATATATCGCCGTTACTTCCGTCTACGCCGGCCGCCCTCCGACGGGTACCTCTTCATAGGTGGTCCCCAGTCGTCTGGCGGTCTTGTGACCGCCGGCTGAGTCCTCGAGTCATCTTGCGTCCATCTGCCGCTGTCAGCCGGCCTGCTACAGTCTGTTGATCCCTCCCTCACATTCGGCGGATGTCTGTCTGATGATGTCTGTCTGATTCGGCGGATGTCTCTCCCCCTCGGAGGCCGACATGACTGGTTTTCCAGATGATGTTTATCTTGCGCCTCCGCTCCTTCCTGACTCGGTGCAGGCCAGAGGGCGGGGGCGCTCTGAACTGTCATATCTTATTAGCAGTGCTCGGATGCCGGACTGGCGGCGTTTGTTCCCGACCCTCATCCCCTCCTCCCCATCCCAATGGCCGACAAGGAGGCGCACCGCCCACCAGACGCGCCTAGATACATATACATACCTACATATACATACCCCTCCCCATCCCTCCCTCCCACGTCCGGCGGAATTGAAGAGGGCTTTTTAAGTTTTTCTTCTGTTTTCTGCGTCTCTCTAGCCTTTTTGGTTTTCGAGTTAAATGGGGGGATCCCAATGGGAGTTTGCACGTTGAGCATGCCGGCTAGCAAAAGTCATGTACCGTTGACGTTACGACCAATCAGAGGCTCGTATTGGATTATTATCACTACGTGGGAGGCATTGCGTGTATACACACTACAGCATTACGCGCGAGGGTCCCGGCACCCTCCCGCGTAATGCTGAAGGTGCCGGAGTGAGCCCCCCATGGTCTTTTCAGTCAAGAAAACTTGCAGATAGTGGTTTCTCAACATGGGCTACAAAACTGCTATCTCAGTTCAAAACCCCATGTTGAAGTTGAACTATTTCCTTTAATATAAATGATTTATGTTTAGAGAAGTGTACGCGTTTCGAAGAGTCCAAGAAGTGTTTAAAATACAAGACAATGGGGCACCACAATACATTTCCCGCCGCTAGAGGCGCTGATGATCAACTCCTACCAAGCAGACCGGCGTCTGTGCGTCAGAGTATAGGGCGCATTGTTTACGGAGGGGTTTTGAAGGGGAACAGCGGACATGAAACCGGGCCCACTAGTCCTGTGTCGAAATTACTTAACGTAGGGAGGTAATTATTTCACCACAACCCATTTTTAGATCCACTCTACAAATCTGCCCTCTCAGTCCAAAACCCCATGTTAAAGGTGAACTATTTCCTTTAAAGGGACATTGCCACCTTTCTGAAAGTTGTCAAATATACGCCGGTTGTACCCGAAAATAGGAAGTAAGTGCTGCTGAAAACGATGGTGATATGTTTTTTCTCGAAAACGACACTTAACTTGATAAAAATTAAGTTGTTAAAATTTGGTATGATGACGTCATATTGAGCTCCAGAGAGCTATATAGAAATCCTTTACGCTGCCAAAGTCTGGCACATTTTTTCGAGACAATTCTGGCGCTTTGAATACAAAACAAACCAACCATTGAAACGTACGAGTCTTCGTACACCACCGTCAAACTAGGAGCAGGTTTATTCGAAATGTAGTTTGATATTTGAGGCATCTCGATTTCGCTGAAAATTGATACACTGACCATATCCGATACGCTGATCACGAATCCAATGTTTTTGATCTGGGATTGTTTCGTACCTTACGAAATACGGACGGTCATACATATATACGAACAGGGACGTAGGAACTATGTTCAAGTTGGGAGGGGGGGGGGGGGGTCCGGAGGCATTGTGAAGTCGATTCTTTCCATGCAACGCCCATAGGTGTAATGATAAAATCCAAAATGTTGGGGGGGGGGCTGCCCCCCCCCCCGTTCCTACGCCTATGCATACGTAGGTCCGCCGGTTATCTCGATTTCGCTGAAAATTGGTCCACAAACCATATCCGATGCGCTGATCACGAATCCAATGTCTTTGGTCCAGGATTTTCGTATCTTACGACATACGGACGGTCATACATACGAAGGTCCGCCGTGTATCTCGATTTCGCTGAAAATTTGTGTACAGAGTACAGACCATACAGCATACTTAGGACACTGATCACGAAATCTTCCGTTTGATATTTCGATTTCTATTCTTGATGATTTTATTTCGCAGACAGTGTAATGCTTTCTACATTTATTTTCGTATCACAGTGCAGGAAACAGTTAACAGTATCATACACGACATTGTGCCCACCCTTGACTAGCCAAATGCAACAACCTGATCAACTATTATCAAACCGAAATGTGCTTCCTTCACGAATAATGCGACAAAATGCATCCTTTGGTTACCAAAACCACACGACAGTGCCCCTATTCAGCCTTTACCGAGCAAAATAAAAAAGGTACCGTACAACACAGCCATCCAGATTATTTAAATGAGAACGATCTGCTTCAGGCAAAAACGCAGGTGAAGGGAAGGGAAATAGGCCGGCCGGAAGCAGGCGGCCACCTTGTTGCGCTCGGTCAGCTGGCCAGCTCTGCCTGCCTCCTCCGAGGGACGCTTGGCAGCTGAGCTCGGCTCCGACTCGGACTGGGGCAGACGCTTCTTTACCACCTGTGGGTAGAGAGGGGCGGTCAGCTCAAGGGGGGGGGGGGGGCTCGGGTCATGGCACGACCACACCAACATACAGTACAACAACCAGCGTACAACAACCAGGGTCAGACACAGCAGCAGGTCACAGGGGTCAGACACAGCAGCAGGTCACACAGGTCAGACACAGCAACAGGTCACACGGGTCAGACACAGCAGGTCACACAGGTCAGACACAGCGGCACGTCACACTGGTCAGACACAGCAGCAGGTCACACTGGGTAAGACGCAGTGGCAGGTCACACAGGGTCAGACACAGTGGTAGGTCACACAGGGTCAGACAGTGGCAGGTCACACAGTGTCAGACAGTGGCAGGTCACACAGGGTCAGACACAGTGGTAGGTCACACAGGGTCAGACACAGTGACAGGTCACACAGGGTCAGACACAGTGGCAGGTCACACAGTGGCAGGTCACACGGGGTAAGACGCAATGGCAAGTCACAGGGTCAGACACAGTGTCAGGTCACACAGGGTCAGACACAGTGGCAGGTCACACAGGGTCAGATACAGTGGCAGGTCACACGGGGTAAGACACAATGGCAGGTCACACAGGTTCAGACACAGTGGTAGGTCACACAGGGTCAGACAGTGGCAGGTCACACGGGGTCAGACACAGACACAGTGACAGGTCACACTGGGTCAGCTGATGCAGCGGCATGTCACATGGGGTAAGACACAGGGTAACACACTTTCTGTCAGTGCACCATGTTATGTACAGTATGACGTCACAGCATCACATGGTAATATCAGAAAAACAGGCATTGTGCACCAGGGCAGCATTTCCATGTCTTCTGATGAAGCCTTTATTATCATAAATAGGTTAGGTTAGGTTGCATTAATACATCGGACAACTTATTATCGCTGTAGGGTTAGGTTTTGTCTACAAGATGGTCTGGGGGTAACAGATCCCAGTAGGACTGCAGCGCAGTGAGCAGATTGTTCAAATGTTGGTCCCTGCAACCGTAATTGCTGTAAAGGTTAGGTCAGGTTTGATTGTTATTATAATTGTTTCCTGACACACCCTGGTTAGGTTTAACAGCTTCTTCAGCAGAAATATGGAAATTTTGCTGTGGTGCACAATGCAGCTGCATTTATGATGTTACCATATGCTGCCATACTGTGAATTACACGGCGCACTGACAGGCACCTGCCTTAGTCAAAAATTACCTACCTGCATCGTTTTTGGTCAAAGAACCTTACATTTCCATAATTTATAATTTTGCTCACTGAACAATGAACATCATCACTAGCAAACATATTGATAGAACACCACTGGCGGATACAGTTGCAGTGGAATACCAGTGGGCAATAGCCCTGGCAAATGTGAAGAAAAAAAATGCAGAAAATTGGCATGTTTCAGCATTTTATATACAATATAAGCAACTTTTATTTGGTGAAATGTGTTTTGAAATCCTCCTCAGGGTAACAGAAAAGTACAATTTCCTCCTTTTATTTTTTTAATGTGTCAAACTCTTCTTTTCAATCTTAAAATAATGGCATGTGGCACATTTTCCCACTCAATGTTGTGCAAAGGTATCCGTCATAGGCGTCTGATTACCCAAATGATTTATCCTAATGCTAAACAAATTACCTTTTGTCTGGCTTATGCTCTTGTGATATTTGTAACGATAATCACAGCATAATTAGTGAATACGTTGATAGGAAAATAGGAATCTGTTGGGCCGTTGGCTGTTGGTAAATGAAATAGCATGACGACTCACCTGCACAGATGGAGTTTCCTATTTACATGGTGTGGCCACTGCCCCACCAACTTTGTGTTATGCCCCACCAACTTTTGTCAGATTTGAAGGTTTCCTGGGATTAATATGGCAATTTTTCACCTCAATAATGTAAAACATCCGGCCAATATGGCATTTTGCCCCACCAACGTTTTCTGGGAAGCTCCACCCATGCTCACCTGTACACCGTAGTAGAAATATTTGATTCGCCACACACAACATAGGGCATTCGATGCATACGTGATTGCTCTTAAATGGAAATTATTGACTTAAAAAGATTAAAACTGGTCAAATGTTGATGGCACGGCGTAACACATCAATCAACAATCAAACATCGCGATTCGCGATCATAGAAAATCAAAGTTTCTTTCTAAACAAGTACACCCGGCCATAACGAGAGCTGACGTCATCGGTACAAAACTCCATATAAGGGTGGGCCTTACTAAGGCCCAAATTTTAAAATCACAATTGAATTTCTCTTAGGCCAGATAACTGTGTTTGTTTTCAATGTTACCCCCCAAGTTTCGCTCTATGGCCACTAACTTAGCTATCTCAACTCAAAACTAGTGTTAAGGTGGGAATGTCCCTTGGCTTACCCCAGAAGTAAGGAGTGCTATACAAGCTAAAAGAAGTGCATTTAAAGACATAAAAGACATAAAGACATAAAAGAAAAGTGCAACAAAGAGCCTCTTGGGCCCATCCGAGGTTGCACCCCCCCCCCCCCCTCCACCAGTCTCGCCCCTTCAAATCACCTTACTCTACCTGCATAAAAGAAGGCTAATCCCACGAATATTTATGAACTAATCCCTTCTCTGTAAAGTATTTATCTAATCTAATTTTGAAGGAAGTAAGTGTCACTGCATCAGCGACATCCCCTGGTAGCATATTCCAATGTCCTACAACCCTTCTACTGAAAAATGACTGTCGTAGCCTAGTCCTACTTTGTTTCATAATGAGTTTATGCTGATGACCTCTACCTCGATTTTCCCTATTGAACTCAAACATACCCTTTAAATATCCAGAATGCTGACTATTTACAAATTTGAAGACTTCAATTAGATCTCCTCTTAGCCTTCTATATCTAAGTGAAAACATACCCAATTTCCTTAATCTATCTTCATAAGGTAAACTACCAAGACAATTAATAATTTTTGTTGCCCTTTTTTGAACTCTTTCTAACAACCAGCAATCTTTCTCATATGTTGGAGACCAGGCTTGTACACAATACTCCAAATGTGGTCTAACGTATGCACAATACAGTTTTGTTATTACCTTTTCACTCTTGTAGGAAACATTTCTGTTAATGGCCCCTAGCATTCTAAGTGCCTTTTTCCTAGCTTCTACAACCTGGTCTGACGCTGATAGTCTATTGTTTACCACGACACCTAAATCTCTTTCCTTTTCAATCTGCTCCATTTTCTGCCCACCCATTTCATACCTATGTTTACTGCTAACCCGTCCAGCGTGCATAATCTTACATTTACTCAAATTGAATTTCATCTGCCATGCTTCAGACCACTCAACTAGCTTGTCCAGATCTGATTGAAAAACATCCTGATCATGTTTTCCTCTAATAATCCTGACAACTTTTAGATCGTCTGCAAATTTCAAGACTTTGCTGTCTATACTGTTCTCAATTGCATTCACAAATATTATAAAAAGCAATGGGCCCCGGACTGAGACCTGTGGAACCCCTGAGAACCTCCTTCCATTGTGATTGGCACCCATTCAATATAACCCTTTGCTGGCGTCCTGAAAGCCACGTTTCTATCCAATCCAGAATCTTGCCCCTGATCCCATGAATTTTAAGTTGCAACCCCAGTCTTGTATGGGGGACTTTGTCAAATGCTTTACTGAAATCAAGAAAAGCTACATCTAGCTGTTTACCCTGATCAAAGCTATCTGTTGCAACATCCAAAAACTCCAGAAGATTAGTTAAACAAGAACGGCCCTTCCTAAAGCCATGCTGTGTATCCTTGGTGAGTTCATTTTGCTCCAAGAATTCAACAATCTTATCTTTGATGATTGATTCAAGCACCTTGCTAATGAGGTCAGACTAACCGGTCTATAGTTTTCCTCTTTACTTCTATCTCCCTTTTTATGAATAGGAACAACATTTGCTCTTTTCCAATCAAGTGGAATTTTACTATCTGCGAGTGATTTAGAAAATATTATGGCTAATGGAACCGACAACTCCCTTTCAGATTCTCTTAAAAGTCTAGCATGGATTTCATCAGGTCCTTCTGCCTTGTTAGGCCTTACTTTCTTTAGATATTCTAGAACAAGTTCACTACTTATGCCACCTAGCTCTCCTATAGTCTCCTCTGTCTCTAGCTCAGGCTGAAGTGCTGCAATACTACTCTGGTCCTCGATAGTAGACAGATTGAAACTGATCATTAAGCACTTCAACCATTTCACTGTCCTTGCTAACTAACACATCATCTACCTTAAATGGACCTATATTTTTGGAAACTGTACTTGACTTATAAAAACTGAAGAACTTCTTACTATCTGCATTACAATGTCTAGCTAAATCAAGTTCCTTTGCCCTTTTAGCTGCTCTGACCTTTTTCTTAACTGAATTTCTTGCATTCTGGTAGGCCTTCCGATTTATATCTAGTGAAGATCCCTTCAAAATGCCAAATGCACTTCTTTTAGCTTGTATAGCACTCCTTACTTCTGGGGTAAGCCAAACTGGTTTGCCCTTGGTTCTGTTACGTTTGTGCCTGAGGGGTATATGCCGATTTTGAATTTGGCTTAATCTAGCTTTGAAAACATTCCAGGCCTCACATGCATCTAAACCTGCCAACTCAACGTTCCATTTTATCTGTGCGAGGTCATTTCTAATACCATCAAAATCAACCCGGCTGAAGTTTGGAACCATAATAAGGTTATCTTTGGGCCTCATTTCTGATGAGATATTGAATTTAACCATATTGTGATCACTGGTTCCTAGACCTGCACAAATACTTGTCACTAACTAGATCACTGTTGTCTGAGAATACAAGGTCTAGAATGGAGCAATGTCTGGTTGGCTCTGTTACAAACTGATGCATGAAAAGCTCCTCTTCAAAGATGTGCCTATACAACCTACACTCATTTGTTTCCTCTGCTATACTTTCGTATCCTCTTAAGTTAAAATCTCCCATAATAAGACACTGAGCCCGAAAGTGTCTCAGTGTCTTATTGATAGATTAAAGAAATTGGGTATGTTTTCGCTTAGATATAGAAGGCTAAGAGGAGATCTAATTGAAGTCTTCAAATTTGTAAATAGTCAGCATTCTGGATATTTAAAGGGTATGTTTGAGTTCAATAGGGAAAGTCGAGGTAGAGGTCATCAGCATAAACTCATTATGGAACAAAGTAGGACTAGGCTACGACAGTCATTTTTCAGTAGAAGGGTTGTAGGACATTGGAATATGCTACCAGGGGATGTCGCTGATGCAGTGACACTTGCTTCCTTCAAAATTAGATTAGATAAATACTTTACAGAGAAGGGATTAGTTCATAAATACTCGTGGGATTAGCCTTCTTTTATGCAGGTAGAGTAAGGTGATTTGAAGGGGCGAGACTGGTGGAGGGGGGGGGGGTGTGGGTGTGGGTGTGGGTGTGGGTGTGGGTGGGGGCGGGGGTGGGGTGCAACCTCGGATGGGCCCAAGAGGCTCTTTGTTGCACTTTTCTTTTATGTCTTTATGTCTTTATGTCCCTTTAATGGGAACATCCAGACTTCAGCGCAATATGCACCAAACAACTGGTATCGACCCGTGCATGGTACATACATACCAAGTCCTACAATCGGAAAGGAGGGGATTTATTTATGTGGGCCTGGAGCGTTGGTAGGGGAAACAGCGCCGTCAGAAAGATCAATACATTCCGAGGGAGCGTGACGCAACCGACTATTGACTGGTCTGCAGACCGGAGGGCAAACTGCGGTAACCTGACGGACATACTTGGTTTGGACCGCCCTGAATCCTTCCAGCGCATCGTGGTGCACAGTGGTGACGCACACGTACCATTATACCCCCTCCCTCCCCCTCAGAATGGGGCTTCCCAGGGGCCCGGGAACAGGGGGCAGCAGGGGCGCTTGCCCCCCCCCCCCCCCCCCCCCCAACAACATCTGGACCTAGAGAGGGCGGCGGCGCCCGCCCCCAACATTGGCGTGGCAGAAGTTTCCCTAAAAATGAGCTATTTCAATTTTCTTCAAAGTATGTATGTATGTATGTATGTATGTATGTATGTATGTATGTATGTATGTATGTATGTATGTATGTATGTATGTATGTATGTATGTATGTATGTATGTATGTATGTATGTATGTATGTATGTATGTATGTATGTATGTATGTATGTATGTATGTATGTATGTATGTATGTATGTATGTATGTATGTATGTATGTATGTATGTATGTATATATGTATGTGTGTGTGTGTGTGTGTGTGTGTGTATGTGTCTTACAACTGTTAGTGTGAATAAGCGTCGCCGGCGTGATACAATTTGTAGTGTATATTGTGGAGTGTGTGTAGTTTATGCTGTGTAGTTGTGTAGTGTATATTGTGTAGTGTATTGTGTAGTGTGCATTGTGTAGTGTATTGTGTGACTATAGTGTACCACGGGTCGTGTTTATGTACTTGGTAATCGGTACTTGGTACTCGGTACTCAGTACTCGGTACTCAGTACTCAGTACTCAGTACGCAGTAATCAGTACTCAGTACTCGGCACTCGGCACTCGGTACTCGGTACTCGGCCCTTGGTACTCGGTACTCGGTACTCGGTACTCTGTACTCGGTACTCGGCACTCGGCACTCGGTACTCGATACTCGGTACTCGGTACTTGTTACTTGGTACTTCGTACTCGGTACAGACACCTGGTACTTGGTACTCAGTACTTTTCTGTATGTACAACAACTGTCCCACCTGAGCGAAATCCACGGGTTTTCCCCTCGTCAATGAAAGCTACCGTCGGCCTGGCCTTTCGTTACGAGTCCATAATTCTCTCCATTGAATGGGCGGCCTCAGACCAGCCTGGCCGGACCCTCGTTAATGACGTCACGTGTTTTGGGATGGGACGCGTGGGGTCAGGGTCTGAGCGGCCGGTATCGGTGGCCGGCAATCAGTGACCGTGACTGGGTGAATATGTGTGCGAATATGCATGACAACGATTCATTCTGGCGTTAATGTTAACCAGTGAGATGAACTGGGACGAAATGTTACATGACCGTGATTCTTATCAGGTCGCCATATCCTTCCATTGGGCAAACAACCATCCCATAATTTCGCACTTGTTAAGATGTGGCATTTCACTGCAATAATTGTAAAAGACTTCCTCAGTTTCCCTTTCCTTGGGGAATGTCTACTTTACTCAGTTTAGCTGGGAACTTAATACATGTTTGACATTACAATATATCAGGTAAATGTTAGATTTCCGGCAATAAAAATAACGTTCGTGAACCAAAAAAAAAGTGAATAGTCTTGCAATTATCGGCGGCTTAGGGCTTTGTGGAAACAATATTAGCACATATTCGAAAATTCGTCAATAAAACTTGTTTATCAAAATCCTCACGACACAATCCATAAATGATCTGTTTGTATAAGCAGAAACGTTGAGATGATGACCCTGTCATCAACCGAACCTGACATCAAAGGCTGCGTAAAAAGACTTACAGATTAAATCTGAAATTAACCACAGTGAAGTTAATTTGACCGGATTTGACAATTTCACCAATCAGACCCCAAAAGAAGAATGTCGAAACCACTTCAGTCTTTTTTTTTATCTCAGGACAGTATTGAGGCCCCCAAAGATCATCAAAGGTCAAATTTTACCATTTTGGAATTTTGCCCCAGAAACCCAAAAATATGTCGGGAACTATTATAGGTAAGACAAAACAAAAACAGCAAAGCAATCTTGAAAAATGCTACCGCCATTGGTGATCTAAAATTTTAGCTCAGGTCAGGTCTCAGAGTAGAGGCTATAAAAGGTCATACAGACTGTTTTGGCAAAACGTTTTTACTTAATAACGTCTTATCCAAGCGCGATAGAACAATAACTTTAACGTTATCGTGTTTATCTC
The DNA here is from genome assembly GCA_036785665.1 of Chirona hameri. Taxonomy (NCBI): domain Eukaryota; kingdom Metazoa; phylum Arthropoda; class Thecostraca; order Balanomorpha; family Balanidae; genus Chirona; species Chirona hameri. Next base: position 63,698 of record JAXIVJ010000130.1, on the reverse strand, counting down.
CTCAAAGCGCTTCGAATCATATTATTTTGCAATTGGTTTAAAGGGACACTCCCACCTTCCCAAAAGTTGTCCAATGTACGCCGCTTGTGGTGCAAAATATGAAGTAATTGCTGCCGAACACGATTATGCCATTTGTTTCTCGCAAACAGTGCTCAATTTCATAAAAAGTTAAGTTTTAATGTTTGGGTTGTCATATTGAACTCTAGAGAGCTATACAGAAATCCTTTACGCTGCCAAAGTATGGCACAATTATTTCGAGACAATTCTGGCGCTTTGAATACAAAACAAACCAATTACTAAACCATTTGAAACACGCAAATACCTCCAAGTCTAACCTTAAAACAAGTCGACTATCATCACCATTTGGTAAAGAGAGGTGACGTCATCGGCTTTAGACCCCTATTCAAATACACGTGGGGTTTATTCGTTACAATTGTCAAGACCAAGCTCGAATTTCTTTTTGATTAGACCTATGTGGTTTTAACTGCTACCCTACTTAATTTCAATGAAAATCCAATAACATGGCTATCTCAACTCAAAACTAATGTTAAAGGAAATAGTTCACCTTCGGAAATTTTTCAGAACACGATTTTATTATATTTTTAATACAGTTTCTTTTTTTCTGTTTAAAAATGGTCCTACATCGCGCCAATTCAGGACAGAAGGTTGTAAATTATTGATTTTATGGTGTGCGTTATTGGTCTGCGCATGCTCCATGGCAGTGCTGGCACTTTCAGACGGTACGGTACATCATATATGCGCCGTATTCCTTCGCCAAAAAGTCAAATATCTTCGGCTGGAGAGTCTTTTCAGCCAATAAAAGTTCCAGATAAGGATTTCTCAACACGGGCTACAAAACTGCTATTTCAGTTCAAAGCCCATGTTGAAGGTGAACTATTTCCTTTAAGGTGGGATGTCCCTTTAAGTCAAATGAATTTTTGCCTCAGTTCAGCAGGGTCATCCGAGGTCATCCGAGGGTCATATGGCGGCCCAGGTGGGTCGCACTGCGCATTTTTTGAAGCGCCGACGAAATAAACACAATGATGTCCGTTTAACGTCTGTATCTGTATTTAATCAAAAGTTGTTGGCAAAAACTTGTTGGTGACCTCGGATGACAGCTTCAGGATGACAGGATGACAGCTATGACTTTGAATAACTCATTGATTAAAATTGTGCCTGCATCATCAAGAATGACCTATAATAACATGATTTTGACAGATTTGGTATGATATAATGTGTATCAGTTGAATAAGAAGCATTTGCATTTATCATTAACTTTTATTGGGGAAGTCACGTGTTCTACCTGACCTTAGGTCACCGATATAAAATATCTGAGATAAACGAATTGTAGGTACTTATGGCCTAGTTAAATGCTGTAATATATAAACCACTCAGCCTAAAACTGTGGCTGTGGCACGACCACAAACGTTTTGGAGGTAGAATCACGTTACCTGATCTGAGATGACCCGAGGTCAAAAATTGCACACAATGTGGATGATTGCACACAATGTGAAAAATTGCACACAGCGCGGAGGCTCCACGACCGTCCCCATCACTTGTGGTGTGGTCCAAGGCTCAATTCTGGGACCAGTGTTATATTTACTTTTTATTAATTACTTGACATCGTTTTTATGTGACAACAAGACGGTGTTATACGCTGATGACGTGCAATTTATATATTGTTACCTCCCTAACCAACAGTGAGAGCTACAACGATACATCGAGTCAACGCTGAGCAAAGCCCAGCTTGTTGAAAACACTCCTAAAATTAACCCAACCAAATCTGACCTTTTCTCATTTCTTCTCGACAAAGGATGTTTGGACACAGTTTTGAAGTACGTTTTGGCAATGCAACGCTTCACCCGTCTGGCAGTGCGAAAATGCTAGGGGTCGTTTTGAACAGTAATCTTACTTTCGAAAAGGATGTTTCTATCATGATTCGACAATGCTACGCAACGCTGTTCGGTCTGTAAAAATTTGCGCACCGACTGCCAAAAGCAGTACAAAAGTTTATAATTTAATCATTTTTATTTCCTCGCATATATTGTATTGTGCGATGGTCTGGGCATGCTGCAATGCAACATAACGTAAACGTATACAAAAAATAATAAAGCACAGCGCAAGAATTGTTCAATGCTGTCGACAGACACGTATGATGCCTATGGATGTGGATTGAAATGGCCGAAAGTGGACGAACTTGTTGCCGAGCGAGACCTGGTGATGGTACATCGTCTGCTGTATGATAATAATGCACCGATCTGCCTGAGAGATTTGCTGTCGTACCGCGAGAATGTGTCCGCCAGAGAAACCCGCGGTTCTGCAGCGGGGCTGCTGTACATGCCTCGAGTCCGTACCGAGCACGCCCGTCGATCGTTCATATTTCGGTCAACGGCCAAATGGAACGAGGCGGCGGGCGAAGTGCGAGACGCTGGAGCAGTGACGGTGTTTCGTACGTGGATGAGGGGGTGGCTGACAGCAGATCGCTAACTCTACGAAAAACGACTGTCTTGTGCTTTTAACGCCTTTGTGTCGACAATTTTGGATGTGTATTTATTTTAATAGTGTAACTGTGATACAATGTAAAATGACACTTGTCATGAAAAGCCGTGTTTGCGGATGACATACGAATAAACGATGATTGATACTCAAACACCTGTGGCAAAAACGGCGGCGCGCAACGCCGGCTGCACCGCTGTTCTTTCCTCGAAAACCTTAGTGGGTGGGGTTAATAAGTTTGTTGAGTTTTAAAAATCCGTAGCTGCCCCTCCAAGTAACGAGAGGCTAATAATAATAAAGTTAATAATCTGATGAAAATATACTGAAAATCATTATTATTATGTACGTTACACTTACATGGTGTAGATGAACGATTGACTGTTGAAATGTCTGACGAACCTTATACATTTTGACCCCGGATACGGCTAGAGAAAACAGTGAAAAACATGGGAATTAGCACATTATGGGAAAATATGTTTTTTGAAACATATTTTCCCATAATTACAATAATGTAAAACACTTTTAAAACGAGTTTTAAAATCGATTTAGAAAACGCTCCATTTCTCATTGCTTCAACAAAAACATGCCCTCGGGCGCCCTCTTACATACGTCACAGGCGTCTTGCCAGATCTAGCTGGAACTAAACTTCGACCCCCCTGCAATTAACGGCGAATCTGTTTCGTAAACAAAATAATACTGCTGCTTAGTACGGGCTATAGGGCCATGAGTACGGGCTTAGTACATTTAAAGATGTTTGCAGTAATGCGTTCGATCTTTAGTACTGTTCGTGTCTTAATTTTGTCTAGCGCTGCTGTTCAAGTCGCTTTCATGGTATGCTACGCTAATTTAAGCGTAACAAAGTGTTGAACGATTACGAAACTATGCATTACAAAGACATAATGTTATCACTGTTGACCTGGGATCAGTGGTGTTGCGTCAGTGGTGTTGCACTCTGAGGTAATTATTCGATAGTGTTACATAGGGAGGAGGTGTTCGTTGACGACGTAAGGAGGTGAGTTCTAATGTGAATGGTGTTGTGTTATTGTTTAACCGAACTAGGCCGATGCCGAACCGAACCGATGCCGCGTCGAGACAGTTTGGCCAGTACGGGAGGCGAGCGCCGCCACCCATCGTCGGTGAGCGTAACCGCGAGCGGCGTGCCACCTAGGAAAAGGCGGAAGCAAATGTAACAAGGTGCGATAATGGGGGACGAGAATGGGGTACGTTAACGGTAATGTAACACTGGAACGAGGCACGGTAACAGGCACAGGAACGGACACGGGAACGCGAACGGCACCGGAATAGACACGGAAACCGGCATCGGTACGGGAACGGGGTGCATCAACTGGTACGTCAAGAGACGGGAACGGGGACAGGAACGAACGCGGAAACAAACACGGGGACGGAATAAAGGAACTGGACATGTGAATGGCCACGGAAACTGAGCACAGGAACGGGCAGTGGAACGGTCACGAGAACAGGAGAGGACACGGGTACGAGAATAGCACGGGATACCGAATCGGGTTACGGAAGCGAGGTATGGGAACCGGTAGCGAGAACGGAAACGGGATCGTGAACGCCACCAGAATAGGCTCGGAAACGGGCACCGGTACGGTAACAGGTTGTAGGAAGTGGGCACGGGAGCGGGAACGGACAGTAGAACGGGCATGTTTACGAGAACAGGCACGGAAAGAGGCACGGAACTGGACACGGAAACGGGCAGAACAACAGGCACACTAACGGGCATTGGAATGGTCACGGGAACGGACACAGGAACGGGCATGGGGTACCGGAACATAATACGGAAACGGAACAGGGAAACGGGTAGCGGGAACGTAAATCACTAATTCAACAAAAAATGAAATATCATAGTTCAACTAGATCTGAGATTGGTCAACTGGAGAAAAGTGTCTGTCAACTCTGCATTGTCTTTTCAAACATTTGCGCATCGCGGAATGCAGGCCTTAGCAATGCATAAATTAACTGGCTGTATACATTGCAGGTTATATAAATTGCGGGCTTTACGCTGCCAAATGATATACGCACAGTTGTATTCAAACAAATACCTAATTCGGACCGGAAAACGGGCAGCGAACGCATTTGCTGGGTATATAAATTAGCGGGGTATATAAATGAAATCGCTATATAAATTGCAGGCCTTCTAGTCTATCTTATTAATTATAACATGTCCGTCCACCGTCCGAGTGTCATCCCTAATAACTCCTAATAACTCAGCGCCGGTTTCGGTTAGGTGCACGAAAATTGGCACGCAGGTCCGGTGGTACAGTCCCATCATCGTATTACAATTTGGCATCGATCCGACAGCGGGCTCGGTCACAGCACGCGCCAAAGGGGTCCGGGGCAGGTTAGGTCGTCGGCAGATGACCAGCACGTGCTCTCCGCTCAGATTGTTCGCTCACAAAACTGAGTGTTTCAAACAAATTTAAAGTGCAGAGCTGTGACGTCAGAGCAAAAATATCTAGAGGATCTGTCCGGCGGGAGTTCAATGAGATGATGAACAAGTCCAATAAGTCCAAGCTGTAGATGGGTAGTTTTTCGTATGGTGCGTTCTTATAGATGTGGTACCACAGCACGTGGCAGTTGGCACACGCGAACGTCGAAATGAACAAAAAACCTTGCAAAAATGATTCTTGATCCAAAATGGCTGTATTATTCTGAGCATTAATTTATACGCTGAAGCATGCAGCGCTTAGGACGTACTCCCTTTTGGCAGATTTGAGAAAGGAGATCATGAACAATTTAAGACAACTTAATTTTTATGCTGGCATGCATTGAGGCCTGGCATTTTTTCTGGAGGACTAAAATGACTGTGTTACTACCACGTGCGCTCCCTTACCGTTTCATATTTCAAACCTGTTTTAGCTTTGCCAGAGCGCGCTCGCTCGGTCATCGCCCAAAAGGGCGTTTTACTGGTTTAGGCGATGGACCCATAAAAAGGTATGGGGGAAAAAATAATGTAATGTCATTTTTGATGGAAAAACGATAAATGTTAAAAAATCGTACAAAATAGTTTTAAAAACATCAAAAGAAAGGAAATGGCATTCTTTTCTAAATGGCTATCTCAGATTTCCGAAACTTTGGGGTTTTGACCTCCCAAGTCCCAACAATATATTTTTTATTTAAAAAAACTGTTTTTTTCGGGGGGAAAAGTCCAGAAAATAAATTTGTGTGAATTGGAAAGTGAATTTCTTAAGCTAGAATACCAAAATAAGATGACCGGCCCAAATCATCGGAGAAAAACGGGGGTACTTTTTCCCAAAAAAAAAGTCCCCCCCCCCACGGAGAGTGGCTGGATCCGCCAGTGATGAGCGGCACTCAATTGACCGATGTAACGCCTGTCATCACAACGGCCACTATACACAGAGCTATCGCTCAGAATCAGGCGCGACTCCAGCCGACGGCCCCGGGAGCGGCGTTCACAGTGGGTCGCCACCTCGCGAGCCGGCTGGACGGCTCGGTAGCCCTCCGTGCGGTCATGCAGCGGCTCGGCGCCCTGCTGTCGGTGGGGAAGGACTGGTCGGTGTCGGTGCCGGAGGCTGTCGCCGGCTCGGTTCTCCCCGAGGAGCTGCGAGTGGCTGGTATCCACGACCCTCCCTACCTGATGGTAACCCAGCAGCCGGACGGCGCCTTCAGGTACGACGGCTACTTGAACGACCTGTGGATAATCATAGCTCGCGAGCTGGGCCTCCGCTACCGGATCGTGCCACTGCTGGGAGGCGGCTACGGCAGCGTCAATGCGAACGGAACCTGGGAGGGGATGGTGGGAGAGCTGGCCTACGGTCGCGCCGACGTGGCCCTCACGTGGCTCCACTACAGACAGGATCGCGCGGCTGTTGTTGACTACATCGACGCTGTGCCCGTGGCGCTGGATCAGTACTCCTTCTACGTGGCGAAGGGGCCGGGAGCGATGCCCGAGCTGACGCCGGCCATGTTCAGCTCGCTGCTGCAGCCGCTTCATGTGAACGTCTGGTGGACCATCATCGCCTCCCTGCTAGGCATCTCCGTCGCCCTGGGAGCCTCCCTGCGCGTGACCCGCGGGTGGGCGGGGAGCCGGCACACCTCTGACGACATGAGCTGGGGCTCGTGTCTGCTCTCCAGCTTCATGTCGGTGGTGTCGCAGGGCTGGGCCAGCACGCCGCAGTCTCTGGCAGGCCGCACCGTCACCCTCTCCAGCTGGATCCTCGGCATACTCATATACATCAACTACACGGCCAACCTGATCTCCCACCTGACCGTCACCACTGTGAGTAAACCCATCAGCAGCCTGCAGGAGTTCTCCGAGCAGACGGACTGGATCTTCTCCATTGAGCCAGGCATGGGGATACTGAACGACTGGAAAGTGAGCACTAACGTCTACGAGCGGGAGCTGTATCGGCGCACGGTGACTGGAGAGGGATACATAGAGCTGGACATGGACATGGACATGAATACTGTGCATCGCTCTATCAAACCACAAGTGATGACGTATATTTATATCCATCGCATGTTCTACGCACTGGGATCGGAGGCCTGTGCTCTTGTGCCCTTGCTGGATGAGTTGCCGAACAAGTCCAATAACTATATGGTGATGGCGAAGGGACGGCACAAGCTGATGCGAGCGATCAATGGCGTGATGCAAATACTGAACCAAGCCGGCACAGTGTCCCGGCTGAAGAGGAAGTGGCTGAACACTGGACAGGGGATGTGCACCTCCTCCGGAGACTTCAAACAAATGACGCTGGATGAAATGTTGTCTGTACTGGTTATTGTACCTCTGGCAGCTGTTTCCAGCGTGTGCATTTTCGCCCTTGAGTTGGTATTCTTCAGAGCACGAAGATGTTTGTCCATTGACGGTTATTTACATAGACGAGTGTGGAAGACCGAAGAACAGCCAGGTCACTCAGCATAGGCGTACCCAGGGGGGGGGGGGGGGGCAAACGGGGCAATTTCCCCCTCCTGAAGGTCTGTACGTGCCCCCTTGGCCGTATGTGCCCCTTTGGAAATAGCGCCCGAAGTAACTAACCTATTTCGAGAAAAAATGAACGATTTTTTTTTAAAAGGAAAAAATTGTTGAAAATATGCCACTCTAAAAATATAGTGGACCAAATCCGGTGAGTTTTTTGTGTGGGGGCAGGGACGCAGCCAGGAGGGGGAGGAGGCACAGGGGGGGGGGGGCACGTCCCCCCCCCCCCCCCCCCCATTGGTCCGGAGGGCCCTTCGGCCCCTCAGCCCATATGGAAGCGGTTGAGCGGCCGACGGGCCCAAAACTTACCAGGCTTAAGAGAGTCCTTGTTCGGACTTAGGGCCCTCACTCGGCCCGAGGGAGCCCTCGGTCGGCCTGGGGGTGCCCTCGGTTGCCCTAATGGGGCCCTTGTTAGGCTTACGGGGGCCCACGGTCGGCCTAAGGCTCTTGGTTAGCCTAAGGCTCTTGGTTAGCCTGAAGGGCTCTCAGTCGGCCTGAAGGAGCCCTTGCTAGTCTTAAGAGGGCCCCCGGTCGGCCTGAGGGACCCAACCGGCCTAAGGGGCCCTCGGCCGGCCTAAGAGGGGCCTAGATCGTCCTGAGGCGCCTAGGTTGGCCGGCCTGAGGGGCCCTCGGTCAGCACCTGGGTATGGTAATCTTTGATAGACACCCTGCCTTCGGGGCCCTGCCTCGTCTGGGGGTCAAATGGCTACTGCCTTAGCCTGGTTCTGGAGTGTATGATCGCCACTGGGGGTCCTGTCTAGCGCCTGAATAACCTGTACTGACCCCTAATCGCTACTGAGACACCTGCCTGACCTCAGGGGTTATACTCGCCTTCTTTTCAGAGTAATGTTATTATCAATTAAGCATATACAACGAAATAAACAGTGTTTAATTGGTGCAAAAGCAAACGCTTAAATTAAAGCGCCTCTCCATGGAACTAAATTGCAATGACAAACAAAACCAATGGCATGAGAGTAACAACGGAATTGCTGAAAGGAAACTATCCAGGAACAGATAATCAGACTGTGCCGACCCCGCCACCAGCCCGCCGAGCAACCATTAATTAATTACCTTGTAGGTAGCCCAGGCGCCGGGCAGCTTGGGTCGGGTCAGCATCTAGAAACGATGTGTCGTGTTATGTTGGCGAGCTGAAGCGACAAGTACGCATGATAAATGTTTGGAAGTGGTGAGCAATGATTGTTTCCTGGCCTTTGTTAACATTTCGCCGAAAAGGAGAATGTTAATTGTCCTTGTAGTCGAGAGGTTATCGAAATTAGGTATTAATATTCTTATCGCGTTGAATAGGTCTACTCGGTGAGCGTTGTGTAGGGGGCACCAGAGTATGTAGTGGTTGGTGTCTTCGTGATGGTGTCCGCAACTGCACGATGGGCTTGGTAGTCGTGGTGTTGTATTTGGAAAAGATGTGCATTCAGTGTTGTTAATCCTATGCGAAGTCTTGTGTGATGTGTGTTGCCTACTTGTGTGCCATATGAGTGTAAATGTGGTGACTGGTGCCCCAAATCGCTGCCAGACTTGACGAGCAAAGTCAGAGCGGGATTGGATATTGCGTAGAGCTGCTGGGAGTATATTCCACTGCCGAATAGTGGCAGGAAAGTAAGAACGATAGAAAGATGAAAGACGTGATGGCAGGGTGGAAAGAAGGTTTGCATTCCGTAGTCTATGTGCAATTGCGTCTTGCCTAGTGTCAGTCAGTACATCTGTCAAGTAAGAGGGAAGAGGAGGATGATTGTAGTTTAGTCTGTGAAAGAATATCAGTTTATGAATAATTCGTCTTGCCGCCAATCGTTCCCACCCCTAGTCATTAAGTAGTACAGTTCTCGGTGATCTAAACATTGCTCCTGTCACTAGTCTTGCACAGCGGTTTTGGAGAGTCTGAAGTCGGGCTGCGTCAGTCAAAGTCAGATTTCCGTCATAGATAATGTCACAGTAGTCGAAGTGCGGTCTGATGTAAGTAGTGTAGATATCGTCGAGCATAGGTCTGGAAAGAAATTTGGCTACAGGATAGATTGGTCCTAGTAAGGTGTTAATTGTCCTTATCATGGCGTTAAAGGAAATAGTTCACCTTCAACATGGGTTTTGAACTGAAATAGCAGTTTTGTAGCCCGTGTTGAGAAATCCTTATCTGGATCTTTTATTGGCTGAAAAGACTCTCCAGCCGAAGATATTTGACTTTTTGGCGAAGGAATACGGCGCATATATGATGTACCGTACCGTCTGAAAGTGCCAGCACTGTCATGGAGCATGCGCAGACCAATAATGCACACCATAACATTAATAATTTACGACCTTCTGTCCTGAATTGGCGCGATGTAGGACCATTTTTGAAAATAAAAAAAGAAACTGTATTACAAAATAGAATAAAATCGTGTCCTGAAAAATTTCCCGAAGGTGAACTATTTCCTTTAAGGTGCTGATGAAAGTGTAAGTCGGTGGATAAAGTCAGTCCAAGATGTTTGTGACTTGTCGCGGTGGGTTCCTGTCCATTGAAAGAAAGTGCAAAGTTTCGGCTGTCGTGTCGGTTTGTGAAAGTAAGTTGTATTGTCTTCTGTGCATTAAAAGTTATGGCCCAGTCCGCTCCATATCGTCTGATGGCATCTAAGTCATGCCATCAGACGTCATGCCAGTCATTGATTGTCTGTCGTCTTGGCTTTCATGAGGGTGAGATGAATACAAAGAAGTGTCGTCGGCATAGAAGAGGGCATCATTTTGAGTTTTGTTGGATAGGTCATTGAGGTACATAATTGCTAGCAGAGGTCCAAGCACCGAACCTTGAGGACAGCCTGACATATTTTTTTCGGGGGTAGATAAACTGTTTCCCACGCGAACTATTTGTGTACGATCTTTTAGGCATGATTTAGCCACGAAAGGAGAGATTCAGAAATGTTGTACTGTATTTTACCAGACTTGTCAATGATTCAATGTGAATCGACTACTTTTGATTGAATCATTCTTATTTCAAATGAATGACTCATGAATCGATTCACCTCATGCGCAAACCTGTTGTGAGTCACTGATTGAATCATTCATACAGAGAAAATAGGCTGATTGAATCATTCATCGCTCAAAGAATCATTCTTTTTTGGTCGAACAGCATAAACATTCCACAAAATATGACAGCGGCCCAGCATTCATCTGTGCCCTGTGGACAAACCAGGCACTTAATGGCCAATTATATGAGCTCTGTGTCCTGAGCTGTAGCCTGTAATTCATCTATGCGTAAAGAAAGCGAGGCTTTGTGTCCAACTCCAGTGGGCACAAAGCCACTGTTCAATCAGCCCTAACTGGGTGAATACCTTGGAACTGGTAGGGTTAGGGGTAGGTACCTAAATACTTAGAGAAAATAACTAACTGATAACTCATACTTTGGTTCATAAACCACACAGTACACGCACAACTTTTTCACACGAAAAATTATCAAAAAGTACCCACCTTTTCCTAATTTCTAGGCTATACCATATCAAAAACGAAATCATAAACAAACATTTGCATGACCTCCGCATGTCCCAAATATCACTGTCGCATCGGCGCCGCTTTATTCCACATCATGCTTTATACAAAATAATACCTAATGCAAAATCAAAATAAATGTTCTATTCGCTTAAAAAAGTGAAACGTAAAGTCATTAATGCTTTTGGAATTTGGAATCTGCAATTATAATAAATATTATAAATATCATTTTATAATCAAAATAAACAACACGCGTGTCCAATTGCCTCACATTCACTTTCACATTCTGAAATACATTCGCGAACTATTTGGATTGGCTTCAAAATTGATACACAGATAGATCACGACCTAGTGATCATTCTGGTAAAATCTTAGAGTCGCACATTTAAAATCAAAGGAGTTAAAGCAGGTCATATGTTTAAGGTCAAACAGCAGACTATTCTGATGTGCATGCAAATTGGCACACAGGTAGAGCATGACCTCCCTATCACACTCATACAATCTTAGAGTCGCACATTCAAAATCAAAGGAGTTAGACAAAGGCGTCGACACTTCCCTTTAATGTTGAGTGATTGAATCAAGATTGAATCATTCATTATGGTAATGTTGAGTGATTGAATCATGATTGAATCATTCATTATGGTAATGTTGAGTGATTGAATCATGATTGAATCATTCATTATGGTCCGTGAATCACTGTGAATCGATTCATGACAAATATGAATCATTGACAAGTCTGTAATTTTACACTTCTCGATTAGCTCATCATGCCAAATTGTGTCAAAATATTTTGAAATATGAAGAAAGACTGCAGTAAAATTTTGATTCTGTGAACTACTGTGAACTGTGTCTACTGTGAACGGCAGACCGATTGGGAACTGGCGGATCCAGCCGTCGTTTTGTGTGTGTTGGGGAGGGGGGGGGGGATGGCAAATCAGTGGGAGGCACTGGCAGATCTGGCGAATGTGGATTTTTTTTTCCTATAAAAAAAACGTTTATCTTTATTTTTGTGGTTCAAAAACCCATAATTCGACAATCCGAGATAGTTTAAGAGAATGTCATTTCCCTTCTTTTGACGTTTTGTATTGGTAATTTGCTTCAAAACTCTATTGTCCACGATATTTCAAACATTTATCATTTTTCCACAAAAAAAAATGGCATGACATGACGTCATTAAAACGTCATTATCTCCCAAAATACTAAATCAATTTCATTGAAAGTTAATGAGAAGACTTAGACTTGATGCAGGATAAGGTACTGGAAGTTTTAAGTTGATATATATCATAGTTTTCAGGTTATTGAGAAAATCCGGGAGGGGGCAGATACTTCTGATAAGGTTTGAGCTAAAATATGGTTCTGGCTCCCAGCGCGGGGGGGGGGCAAATCGGTGGGAGGCACTGGCGGATCCAGCCTCTCTCCGTGGGGGCATCTTTTTGTGGCAAAAAGGTACCCCCATTTTTCCCTCCACGGATTTGGGCCGGTCACCTTATTTTGGTATTCGAGCTTAAAGCTCAGGCTATACACTATGCGTGATTGTCAAGGAAAATTGTCAAGAAAAAAAACGCGCGTGTTCTCCGTGTTTGCAGAACTTCCTTGACATCCGGGATCTGCCAGTCAAGCAAATCACGCAAGGAAAATGGATAAACCACTGCATTTTTATATCGATAAACCACTGCATAAATATCTACCAGCTTCAACACAAGTATCAACACTCACAATTTGCTCAAACGCGTCTTCATTCATCTTACGCCACGATACTCAGCACAAATTATTCAAGTTTAGGTCTAGTATAGACTACAAAACGCGAAATCAAGCAAATGATAAAAACCCTGCAACACGCAATCTCGGAAAACACAACAAGTTCAGAATTTTGAACTTTTCATCGTTGTCCGTGACGTGTCTGCGGAATTTCCTTGACGTTTCGTCCGGGATCTGCGTGATGTGCCAGTGTAGCTCACCCAATGCATTCACTATCAGCTGAACTTGCTCCGTCACGCAAATCCCGACAAGACGGATAACACGCACGTGATTTTCAGGAAATCACGCAATCACGCATTAAGAAATTCACCAAAATTCTTTTGTGGATTTTTTCAGAAAAAGAATAAAAACCTATCTCAACCTAGGTACCTACCTACCTATAGTTTGTTTTATTTATATTGTACAATTGCCATTGGGACCTTCGTGAGAATCACACGCGCATTTTGTACACACCGCTGTCACGCGTCCCGAAAAGTTATTTCCACAAAAGCAACGCGTCATTTTTGACAACCATTTGCGACGAAATAGAGTGTAGATTGGATTCCAAATTGATACCATATGAAGTGTTCTTCCTACATATAAAAACCGTTTGTTTGAGCTTCAATTCCGATTGGCAGCTTGCTGGCCGCTATTTTCGCGTCTAGTTGAACTTTTTTAAGCCCTTATTTGATGGTAAGAGCCGTGTTTTCCAAAATTGTCCAGTTTTCGCTGTGGATAGCTGGATTTTGAGTGCTGCAAAGTCAATTTTTACGATAAACTGTTAACGTTTTTTTTGGGGGGAAAGACATGTTGTCCCCCCCCCCCCTCCCCTTCCAAGTTTGTTTTTGTTGGGGGGGGGCATCAAGGGCGGATCCAGAATGGGTGGTTTGGGTCAGTTTGGGGGGCAAATTCCAAAAAATCTCACACAATTCTGAAAACTCATCGGATTTCGCCTGATTGTGCATCGATAACTGATTTAAAACAAACTTTCCTTTGTAAAAGTTGCTTAGATTTTATATTATCTCAGGAAAAGTGTCAAATTTGCGCCGTTTTCAGGTGGTTTGGGGGGAAGGGCATGCCCCCCCCCCCCTGCTCTGGATCCACCCATGGGGGGCATGGCCTGGTTGCCCCCCCCCCCCCCCCCCCCCTGGATCCGCCAGTGCGCTTGGGACCCTAATTTTCGGCGATAACTTTTGAATGCATCAACTGGTATGAACATATTTCTCGCAATGGACGTTGCAGGCCCTGTGTAATTTTTATCATAAAAGTTGGTTAGTGTCAAACAAAAATGTAGGGCGCTTTCCATTCACTCGTAATATTCAACACAATACGAGCTCGGATAGAGGCTAACGTCCGGTCGCTCTGTAGTCCCGCCCTTGACTCCGCCCACCACTTGCAACCGACCGGTCACTGATTGGGCAGCGCCGGTACAAAGTCAGCCATTGAATTTCGTTTCGTATTGAATTTTGATGGTGAACATTTTGATAGTGAACCCTTGGTTAAAGGAAATAGTTCACCTTCAACATGGGGTTTTTAACTGAAATAGCAGTTTTGTAGCCCGTGTTGATAAATCCCTATCTACAACTGTTCTTGTCTGAAAAGACTCTCCAGCCAAAGATATTTGACTTTTTGGCGAAGAAATGCGGCGCATATATGATATACCGTACCATCTGAAAGTGCCAGCACTGCATTGAGCATGCGCAGACCAATAACGCACACCATAAACTTAATAATGTACGACCTTCTGTCTTGAATTGGCGCGATGTAGGACCATTTTTGAAAAGAAAAAAGAAACTGTATTAAAAAATATAATAAAATCCTGTTCTGATAAATTTTCCGAAGGTGAACTATTTCCTTTAAGTTGCTTAATTATTCTTTTAAAATCAGGGAATGTGTCAATTTGTGGCCGATTTCGGGCGGTTTGGGGCATGACCTCTTTGCCCCCCCCCCCCCGCCACCTGCTGGATCTGCAAGTGGCCTTAAACTAAGACAAACTACTTGATAAACCCATGAGCGCTCAAAATGATCGACTGAAGTTTTATACGTTGCTGTTTTCTGAAGTTGTCTTTGCAAACTTATGACGGATCGTTTCGCGTAAAGCGCCTCCACATTCTATAGTCTATACGTCAGTGAATTACCTCGAATTTATATGCAATGTAATTTGTCACAAACGTGAGCAATCGGGGCAACGTAAAATGTTGAGGGCCTGAAGTCTCGCGTTGCCTCTTCTTCATTGTGTTGCTGCTGGGACCTTCAAGGAGCCCTGGGCGTGCAACTAAAATTGTTAACCCGCGCACCGACGGGGTCCGCACAACTTCGAACCGACAGGGGGTTGACCTGCCCTCTAAGATTAAAAAAATGCAACATAGCGACAAACATAAAAAACCGTTAGATAGCTCGAAACAAGGTATTATGAAAGAACTAAGGTCATTTTTTAGGTCAGGGCATTATTGAGGTCACCCGAGGTAAAAAAAGGTAAAATTTTGGTCATATATGGTATCATTACCAAAAACCGTCTATATCTCGAAAATAAATAGAGCTAGCGACTCGCGAAAAAACAACGTCCGAAATAAAATGATTTTTTTGTCACTCAGGCTCCATCAGATTTCATCTCAGGTCAATAGTTAGCTCAGGGGAGGCCATCGAACTTGAAACATTTTAAAAATCGCGGAATTGTTTTTAGGGAATAACTCTTGAGATACGCATGATAAAGTGATGCCTACAGTTTTCACCATTGTGTTTCTCCGTCGAGACGCATCGAATAGTATATCCTATAACCATGACCTATAAGGTAATATCCCCAAATTTAACTGACCTGAGCTCAGGTCAAGGTCAGGTCAAGTTCAAATTTTACATCAATCAACACGTCTCGACGAACCAAACACAATGTTGAGACCTACATTACTCTACCTTGATTTGGCAAAGAGTTATTGAAGCAAAACACGCGTGACCTCGGGGTCACCTGAATTGACCCCGTAGAGGTCACAGAACAAAAATGTGATTTGGGTCTCTGCATACGGCACAATAATGGTGTCTCTGGTGAAAACTGGTCAAATTTAAGCATTTACTGTGGATTTATACGTGTTTTCATTTTTATCCATTTACTTATAATGATGATGTCACGAAATCGATCTAACCTTAGGTCACCGATATTTAAAATTCAAGATAAACTAATTGTATGTACTTATGGCCTAATTAAGTCCTGTGAGTTTTAAACCGCTCGGTCAATCACTGTGGCTTTGGCACGACCACAAACTTTCAAAAACTTGCTTGGAGGTGGGGTCACTTAACATGAACTGTTGACCTGACCTGAGATGACTCGAGATAACAAAATGCACACAATGTGGATAATTGATGCCTGAATAGCTATGTTAAATTTGGCGGCGCTGCACATCGCCGTTTTTCCAATATTTACGAAAACTTCAGGTCGGCGGATATTCGCACCCCACGTCGGTGCGTGCGTTAATACTTCACATGGTGCCAAAGGGAGTCGGTTGTCAGAAATTCGTTTGTATCAGACTACGTACTTATCAGTCAATCTACGCATGGGGTCTGTTCAACATGGGTCTGTCAGATTTTTTTTGCGATCATTTAGGGCCCCTGCAAACTATAGAGGCCTAAATCCGCCGAGGAGATACCATTTCGCGTGTTTTTTTTTTTGGGGGGGGGGGCTGGGGATGACGTACCCCCCTCCCCCCTTGCCGAAGGTCTGGCTGCGCCCCTGGGTGGGGTACCTTATGCCCCCCTGATAAGAAATTGCCCCCTCCTGGAGTGAATCACTGGGTCACTGAGACAACTGCATGGGTGCAATACATTGTACTGGCTGTCTGAACTGTACATAGCCGGGCATGCCCAATGCCCAGTTCAAAGTGTTGGATGAATAAACAGTAAATACACGATTAGGTAATCACGTTTACCATATGCCGAAGTAGGAAAATACATTGCACGTGCAGGGCTGCGAGATCCAAATTGGCCTTTGTCGCCAAATTCCCGCCTAATTATCGCCAGACATCGCCAATTTCTTGAATTTAAATCGCCAACTTCTCGCCAAGTCGACTGCATTGAATAAGCATGCTAATGGGGTTGAGGACAGCTATTAGTTTTTGTGCATAACAGATGCAGCGTATTTTTCTCGATTTTTCGGTATACTTCTCAATCACAACTTAAATCACCTTCCGTCCTAAATCCACCAGTTAACGTTTCGTATTTATTTATTCATATTCTTGATTTTGTTTGTGAAGTCACAACCTAGTGACTTGTGGCGGGACTTGCGAAGCAAAAACGCAGGAACGTAGGAACGTCACAAAAAGTCGGGGGCCAGTGAAACTGTGATCTCGTTTTGAGAGTACCGCCCCCCCCCCCCCCCCCCCCCTATGGAAGATTTCTTCGCAAATTTGGCTGTTCTCGTCTTGGCGAACCTTTTTCCATGAAAACTTTCCTCGTCAAGCAAAAATAAAGATTTTAGCTCCCAAAAATGGCCGAAAAGTTAAAGCGCCATGCCCCCCACCTGTTCCTACGCCTATGCAAAAACGCTTCCATAATCCATATATTAGTGGTGTGTAGAAATCGTAAACAGTTTTTAGATTCTTATGAAAAATGAAATAAATTACTGTTTGTATTTGCGCTGCTTATGTAAGCCTTTGGTGACTATTACAAATCATACGTAGTCCTTAGGACTTGTTTAAGCCGGTTTTTGCGATATCATCCGATAGGTCCAGGACAGATCGACCAGTGCCTTACACCCTCATATTGAGAAGAAAAAAAACATCTAAGATTGGGTCTATAGGGTAGTCTTAGGCCCTGAAGACGACTGTGCAAATATTTTGCCTCGCCGAGCAACGGTCACCGAGTTATAGCCTCCGGCTATTTGGATAGGTCACGCTGCAGACCTTTCTTTGATGGATCATAACTTGTAGTGAGACGATCGGAAACCCTGAAAGCGATATATCACTGAACTCGCAATGATGCAGGGAAACTTTTGGCTATCTCAAAATTTTCCATTTTCAGATCTTGTGACCTTGTGACCTTTTTACGTGACCTATATTTACCTTTTCCCAGTCGAAACCTTTATTTTTGACTCAAAGCCAAACTGAGTTTTATAAATTACTTTTCGATCGAAAAAAGTGGATATAGCCCCTTAAATGCCCCCTTTCAGCCTCGCAAAAAAAACGTATAGGCGGCGCTGCGAACGTTGCCCATGCATATCTACGGACTGGGTAAAGATATCGATGTGCGGTCAACGCCAGTGGATTGGATAGGTGATTCTGAGCAAGAAATATTCGTATGACTTTGTTACCCGAAGTCAAGGTCAAGGTCATAATTTAGGTCAAACTCGTAAATAATTTCAGCTTTCCATACGTACGGGATTTTGTGAGTATTTCCGGGGTATTGCACCGAGTTTAGGCTAGAGGCCGGCAATGCGATCGGGGCATTGCCTTGGGTCAAAATCGTACGATAATTCCGTAGTTTGGCTCCAGCCGGCCAGGCCACCGCTGACTGGCCGTTGCGGTGACCTCAGACTGTGACGTCCAGGGGCCCGGGAACGATTTTAAAGTTGGGGGGACGAAACCAAATATTTTTGGGGGGGCAATCTTCTCACTTCTAATCTTGGTGCACCTTTTCGTTGTCAAATTTTCCTCATTGGAAAACCGAAAACTCGGTTCGAAAGCTCATCAAAAATAACTTTGAAACTATTTCTACATTTTTGGTTCAGGTCAATATTGAGGTCACCAGAGGTCATCGAAGGTCAGATTTTCCAGTTTTAGGACATCGCTCCAGAAACCCCCAAATATCTCGGGAACTATGATAGCTAGGAACAAACGGAAAAAACAATAGAAAATTCTTGAAATATTCAATCATAACGTGTCATCAGATTTTTATCTCAGGTTAATAGTTTGGGCTCCAGAGGTCATCAAATGTCAAAAGGGCTATGTTTTGGCAAACGTTCGCAAATAACTTTTTATCTAATAAAGATATGGCAATGATTTTGACGACATCATGTTCGTCTCGCCAAAGTGCTTCGAATCACATTCATTTGGACTAGTTTAAGTCAACTTAGAACTTTAACCTCAGGTCAAGGTCAAGTGGCGACCCAAGTAGGTCATGTTGCATATTGGGAGACGTGTCTCGACGAGAAAAACACATTTATGCCGGTTTCACTTCTTCATCTTCATTCTATCGAGAGTTATTGACACAAAAAATGTTAGTGACCTCAGCTGACCTCGGCTGACCCTGTGGGGGTCACTGAACAAAATTTGAACCAGGATCATCAATAATAGCCTATGATAACATGATCCAGTAGGAATTGGACTGATATCATGCATTTCCTCGGAATAGGAAACATTTTAATATTTCCCCATTGACTTATATTGGGGGGTCACGAAACTGACCCGACCGGCAACCTTAGGTCACCGATATTTAAAATATTAGATATTCGAAATGTAGGCACCTATGTAGGCCTTATGCAGGCCTTATGCCTTAAATGTATGTGCCTTAAATGTAGGCCTTATGCAATCCTGTAAGTTTGAAACCGATCGGCCAAAAACTGTGGCTGTAGTACGACCGAAAACTTATTTGGAGGTGTAGTCACGTGACCTGACCTGAGATGACCCGTGGTCAAGAATTGCGCATAATGTGGGTAATTGATGCCCGAAAAGGTGTGCCAAAAACGGCGGCTGAAACGGCGGCGCTGTGCGCCGTGCGCCGTTTTTTTTTTAAACGGCGGCGCTGTGCGCCGTGTGCTGTTTTTTAAACGGTGGCGCTGTGCGCCGTGCGCCGTTTTTGAAACGGGAAAAACTGTGCGCCGCCGTATTTTCGCTATCCTCGAAAAACCTTAGGGGGGAGGGGGCGTATAAACGCCCCGCCCCATGCACGGCGCGGGTTAACATAAAAATAAAAAAAAATATGAAAAAGTGCCACCCCCGTTTTCTACTAGGAACCGTATGCCTCTGTAAACCCGTCTGTCGTCTGATAAAATACTCGTACCTGACGCCTCACGTTTTTTTTCTTCTTGAAGAAGCCCACCAGTAGCTGATTTCACGAAGGATTTTGCGTTTGGGGCGATTGGGGCGTTTGGGGTAAATTGGTCTATAGCTCGTAAGAACACGGCTTTTCCAGGTGATTTTTGGTATCGATCGCATCTTTATGAATTAATGGATTTTTCTGGAAATTCCATTTTAATGATAACACCATAGTTTACTTAAAATTAAAAATTTCATCTTAAACTAGCTCTGGTGTTGCCAGACGGCTGGGGTGTTTGTGCGACGCCATCTCGAATCGAATCCCGGAAATCCCGGAAGTGGCTGGTTCGGGAAATGGTCATATTTTGCAACGACATGGTTTTCAGGAATAATAGCTGATTTCAATGAAAACTAGATGAATTAGTCCATTCATATTTGCAGTCATATTCACTTTTGAAAGCAGGGATTAATGATAATTAGCGATTTCGTTTTCATCATTTGTTGTAATATGACGGGAATGCTAGCTCCGGCTCTGCGCTGCATCTGCGCAGGAGCCGCCGCCCGGTCACCATGGCGACGGGACGGCCGGTCGCCTGACGTCACGTTGCACACGTGGCTCCGGCGCCGGCCGGCTGGTCACCATGGCGACCAGCCGGCCGGTCGCATGACGTCTCGTTGCGCATGCGTAGAGCCGTGGTCTGCACCTGGCAATGGCGTCCGTTCGATCTAGAGCATCCATTTTTGAGTTTTCAGTACCAGTGGCTCCAGAAAGCCAGCACGTTTCATGGGTTTATAAGTGCTTTTTCTGATGTCTTTTAAGCTTTTTGTGAGATTCATCAATTAATCAATTAATCAAATAAAAAACATTTGGTTTGATTCGAAATGCGTAAGGATTGTTCTAGTTTTCGGAAACCGACGCAGTTACCGCTCGAAATTGGACGATCTCAGTGGGACGGACCGACGTTGAATTAAGGTCTGTCTATGCTTCTTACATTTTATTGCGTTTTTCATCATAAAGTTGTATTTATTTGCCATTAATATCTTCAGTTTTCCCCTAACTAACTGTCAATTGCGTATTTTATTTAATCAAAGCTGATAATCTAGTATACTTTTTAGCCTCTTTTGGGGCGTTTTCGGTATGTTTTGTAGAAGGAACTAACACAACCCAAAATTGCCAGATTTGCTCATGAATCTGAATATTTAAAGCAAACTAACGGTAAATATTGCATTGTAAGAGCATATACTTATACATTAATTCTTAATATTGTGATTGATACCAAAAATAACCGGGAAAAACCGTGTTCTTACAAGCTATAGACCCATTTACCCCAAACGCCACAATCGCCCCAATCGCCCCAAACGCAAAATCCTTCGTGAAAACGGCTAGTGTGGGCTGCACCGACCGCTTCATCACCATATCACGGTAATTGCGACATTTACGATAATTCTTGCTTGCAATTGCCGCCCCGTCGGCAGAGACAGCGAGGACAACTAGAGGGCCGCATGCCAGTTTGACCACATCCGTAACGTTGACTTGGGATAAACTTATAAGCAAAATGCAGCAGATGATTATCGCCGGCAGTGCAGCAGCGGATCCAGAACGGGAGTTTGGGGAGGGGCAAAATTCCTCAAAATCTCACATACTTCTGAAAACTCATCGGATTTCGCTTGCTTATGAATTGTTAGCTGATTTAAAGCAAACTTTCATTAGTAAAAGTTGCTTAGATTTACTTCTATATCAGGAAATGTGTCAATTTTGCGCCGATTTCAGGCGGTTTGGGGAGCAATTGCCCATTTTGCCCAACCGTAGATGCACCACTGCGTCAGTGCGTCATTTTAACGACGACGCGCCAAGCAGACAACTGCCAACAAATGTACTGCTACCAAAGTTTTCCATTATATCTCAGAACATTTAATGGAAAAAGGAAAAGGAAGGAAAAGAAAGGTATACAATACTGCTATAAAGCCAAAGCTATATAGTAATCATACTTATGACATGCTGTAAAAGAAAACGGAAAAAATAAAAGTGACATAAGGAGGCTTTCATATTTTATATAACTTTCTGTGAAGAAAATTGAAAGAGCTCATTTTTAGGGAAACTTCTGCTCGCCAAAGTTGGGGGGGCGCCGCCCCCCCCCCCCCCCCCCCGGTCCAGATGTTGGGGGGGGGCAAGCGCCCCCGCTGCCCCCCCCCTGTTCCCGGGCCCCTGGTGACGTCACCACAAGCCGCCACTGGGTGGCGTGCCTTAGTGCTGTGCGGCACAGTATCCTGCTATGCGGCACAGTATCCACGGCCTGCCGGCACCAGCTGACAGCGGAGGCCCGCTCCTTCACAATGGTAATTTGGTTTTACCGCCCTGGAGGGTTTACTTTGCCCCCTTCAGGATCGGCAGCCATTAATGGATTTTGGGCCGCTGTATCGCGCACGTGACCTGCGAGTATCAAGTCTGTGTTACCAACCGTGTGACCTGAGGAGGCGAAAAATAAAAATAAATGTTGGCGTCCACTTTTTGGCACTTGGCACGTGCCACGTGCCATTGATTGACCCAAGAATGATACCATCATCTGTCCGCCGTTTTGCCGCATCGAACGTTGCCACCAGCGTCGAAATCGGCCCAGCAGTTTGGGCTCCACATGCCAATAGCTCCGTTGGACACACACACACACACACACACACACACACACACACACACACACACACACACCCACACACACACACACACACACACACACACACACACACACACACACACACACACACACACACACACACACACACACACACACACACACACACACACACACACACACACACACACACACACACACACACACACACACACACACACACACACACACACACACACACACACACACACACACACACACACACACACACACACACACACACACACACACACACACACACACACACACACACACACACACACACACACACACACACACACACACACACACACACACACACACACACACACACCCACACCCACACCCACACACACACTACACACCCACACCCACACCCACACCCACACCCACACCCACACCCACACCCACACCCACACCCACACCCACACCCACACCCACACACATACACACACACAAACAAGCTCCTCCCACTTTCCGAGCGACGGCCCGGTGGAAATCTTCGAACTCTGAAAAACATGTAAACATGTTTCTCATTTTTCTACGATTTTGAACAAGGACGAATCCAGAAGGTCATTTTGGAATGCGCCAAAACTATCTGGGGGATGCAAAAAGTTCGGAAATTTCCAAACTTGATCAGAAGTCACTTTGTCGCCCTTTGGTCGATCGATCTGGTTGCTCAGTACTGGATTATTTTATCATGAAACACATTTGCAAGCGCATCCCATTGCATTTTGAGCATCAGTGTGCCAACATCATATACTTGCTTCTTCCCCCTGGCATTTTGCATGAATGGAACCATGCACACATGTGAACAGAACCATAACCGAAACAGAACCGACTGTCCCAGGGAAGACGGAGTTTTCCAGTTTCTGAACGGAGTCCTAGAGGAAAATATACAGGCATGCACAAACGATTTGGATGACGAGGGCGATTTTGAGACCGAAATACGCTTTAAGCAATGGGTTAGTACCGATCGCTGCACGCTAGTAAACATGGTTGAGTCGCGCGAGGATTTCCTGGAAAGTCTTAGCCGCCAGCCAGCATGGTGCACAATTTTGTTTGGACGCCTCATTCCCGAAGTACAGAAACTGATACCGTGACTGAGCAAAATTCACTGTTTTTTTTTCTGACGACTGCGCAGCTCAATACAAAAACAAGTATAATTGAATTCACATCGCACATAACTCTGCGGACTTTGGAATCACATGCGAATGGCACTTCTTCGCCACATCCCGTGGCACGCTGAAAAGAGCGGAGGCGACAGAGAGTCTCAGGCGTCCGTATACTGACCAAATTCTGTCGGCACAGGCCATTTTTACGTTTCTGACAGACATTCGAAACCACCATCCAGTTTTGCTTGGTGGAGAAGGGAGAGGTCAAGAAACTGCAGCGGGCTAGCTGCACGTTTCTCCGCTGCCAAAACAATTAAAGGCATCCAGCAGTTTCACCGTTTTGTTCCAGTGGATGAAATGCACATGACAGTTTGTCACGTGGACCCGGCAAAACAGTCCACATTAGGTGATAAACGCATCTTCGGGGAACATGAACAGTGCAAAAGGCAGCCCTGTTCCTTTGTTCCTTTGGTGTGGTGTGACCTTTGACCCGTGACCTTTGACCTTCGAGGTCAAATTCGAGGTAAAAGGACGGGGTACCGCATGTCTCGAATTTATTGCCGGATCCTTCCAAAAGTGGTCCCATATGATACAGGGTCCATATCTAACATCCGTCACCGTGACCTGACCCGTGACCTTTGACCTTGGATGTTAAAGTCGAGGTCAAAGGACGAGATACCGCATAACATCCCGAATTTATTGCCGGATCCTTCCAAAAGTGGTCCCATATGATAGACAGGGTCCATATCTAACGTCTGTCACCGTGACCTGACCCGTTACCATTGGAGGTCAAATTCGAGGTCAAAGTATGGAGTACAGCATAACATACCGAATTTATGGCGGGATCCTTTCCAAAGTGGTCCCATATGATAGGCAGGGTCCATATCTAACGTCCGTTACCGTGGCTTGACCCGTGACCTTTGACCTTGGAGGTCAAATTCGAGGTCAAAGGACGGGGTACCGCATAACGTCCCGAATTTATTGCCGCTTCCTTCCACAAATTGTCCCATATGATAGACAGGGTACATATCTAACGTCCGTTGCCGTGACCTGAACCGTGACATTTGACTTGGGAGGTCAAATTCGAGGTCAAACGACGGGGTACCGCCTATCATATGGGACCACTTTGGAAAAGATCCCGCCATACATTCGGGACGTTATGCGGTACCCCGTCCTTTGCCCTCGAATTTGACCTCCAAGGTCAAAGGCCACGGGTCGGGTCACGGTGACGGACGTTATATATGGACCCTACCGATCATATTGGCCCATTTTGGAAAGGATCCTGCCATAAATTCGGGACGTAATGCGGTACCCTGTCATTTGACCTCCAAGGTCAAAGGCCACGGGTTAGGTCACGGTGACGGACGTTAGATATGGACCCTGTCTATCATATGAGACCACTTTTGGAAGGATCCAGCAATACATTCGGGACGTTACGCGGTACCCCGTCCTTTGACCTCGAATTTGACCTCCAATGTTAAAGGTCAAGGGTCAGGTCACGATGACGGACGTCAGATATGGAACCTGGCTATCATATGGGACCACTTTTGGAAGGATGCGGCAATAAATTCGGGACGTTATGCGGTCCTTTGACCTCGAATTTGACCTCCAAGGTCAAAGGTCAAAGGTCATGGGTCAGGTCACGGTGACGGACGTTATATATGGACCCTGTCTATCATATGGGACCACTTTGGAAAGGACCCCGCCATAAATTCGGGACGTTATGCGGTACCCCGTCCTTTGACCTCGAATTTGACCTCGAAGTTCAAAGGTCATGGGTCAGGTTACGGTGACGGACGTTAGATATGGACCCTGTCTATTATATGGGACCACTTTTGGAAGAATCCGGCAATAAATTCGGCACGTTATGCGGTACCCCGTCCTTTGACCTACAATGTCAAAGGTCATGGGTCAGGTCACGGTGACGAACGTTAGATATGGATCCTGTCCATCATATGGGACCACTTTTGGAAGGATCCCGCCATAAATTCGGGACGTTATACGGTACCCCGTCCTTTGACCTCGAATTTGACCTTGAAGATGACCTTTAACAGCAAAATGAAGGTCATATTCGTAATCAGCGTACCATAATTGACCTTGAGCCGAGGTTTGGGCCAAATCTGAATACGTCGCTGAATAAGTCGCTAACTTCACGGACGTGCGCTAGCCATAGCCATAGCTTCTCTATACAGAAGTTTCCGCGCATCCTTAGGCCTGTTCACGGGGTCTGCGGCCGCCGCAGCTCCCGCGGCCAAAAGGGCGGGGCTTAATCGTCAGCCCATCACGAAAGAGCAGATCCGGGAGGAGAGACTCTCCGCTCTGCGGCTCCTGCGGTTGCTCGGGAGCAGCCGCAAAAGAACTACGACATAAATGGCGCGCGTCTGACAAAGGTTGCGCACTGTTTTGTTGATATCGCAGCTCACTGGCGGTTGTTTGACCAACAATGACAACTCGTAAGGCGGCCGCTCACTAGGCCATTCGGCGCACGGAGGTCGCGATATCGCTACGACTTTCCGCGCATCTTTAGCGACATTCCGCCTTCGCGTCAGCCGAAACGTCAAAAATCGCGGACGAATGTCGTCGGCCGGCCATCTGCGGACCGGCGGAAAAAAGCTGATTCGAACGAGCTTTTTTCGGCGACTGAACGCCGCGGAGCCGCGGACAACAAAATTGATCAGGCTACAGTGGCGAATCTATGCAAGACAGAGGTGCACATTTTGCACAGCATGCTCTTGCCGCTGTGAAATTTATTATGGAAAAGTTTCGTGGTTCTAAACTTCCATCTTCGTCGAAAAATGGCCATAATTAATTTACCTTGTGACAGGCTGTAGGCACAGGTTGCGACATGCTGTAGGTCGCCGGGGCGGAATCTCGCGAGCAGACAGCGCCGAATCCGCCGGAACAAGGACGATATTCAGCGGTATCGACGCGATTTTCCGAGGCGGAATGTCGCAGTATATCGCGCGCCGAATGGCCTAGTGTGCGGCCGCCTGTAGTGACTCGTAGATATTCATGTAATTGAGTGGTTTTGAAAAACATTGAGGGTTTTCATGAAATTGCCTATTCGTTGCGAACGCTACACGCGCCATTTATCGGACGCCATCAGCGGCCGCAAAAGTGTTCAAAGTTGTTCAAATTAAGCTCCGCCTCCTGGCCGCGGGAGCCGCGGCGGCCGCAGACCCCGTGAACAGGCCTCTTGTGATGCACCTGAAGCGGTTCTCACCGACGACGGAGCGTTACCGGGGCAAGCTCAACTGCGCCGTGGACTTCCCCCTCATTGGCCTCGATTTCTCACCCTACTCAGATGCTCATGCCACCTGTGCTCTTTCTCATAAACGTTTGGTAGTACAATTCTGTAGTATAGTTGTAAGATACAACTTCTATGTGCGGGGTGGCGAACCACTCTGGCTCCCTGTACTCGGGCCACTACACCGCCTACTGCCGGCATCCCTAAAGGGGCCAATGGCACGAGTACGACAGCAGAGTACGCCCGGTGTCGCAGCGGACTGTCGTCAGCAACGAAGTCAACGTGCTGTTCTTCGAGCAGCACGTAGATGGTAATAGCACATAGGCCGGTGCGATATTTATATTGCGTGCTGACTTGTATGTATGTATAATATGTATGTTATATGACATATATGTTACCGCAAGTATGTAGGCTTTGAAGAACGCTCTAAGTTAACATAAGCCTTAACAAAGCAAATAAATGAAACATTTGAAAAACAAATAGCCATTGGTTTTCTAATCGATGTAGGTCTTCTAAAAAAAATTACAGAGTTTTTTTTTACAAGGTGAGGTCAACAACAACACGCGAGCACGAAACCATTCATCGCACCATCAATATAGCTCGCAGAAGATTGACAATGGCACCATTTTGTTACTAAGGCTTCGCTCAATCGATCGATCTCCAATTTATAACCCGGATAAGTGTTGTAGAAGAATGGTTTTATGGGAAATTGTTACTAAATTGGCCTATTTGAATATAGTGTTTACTCTGGTCGGTTCGGCAAAGATCCAACGCAGGCGCAGCGTCTAATATGCATACTCTCTGAGTCAGAGTCCTGACGTCACGCGAATGTAAACAATGGTTCAGCCAATCAGATTCGAAAGTAGTCGCGTAAGGATAGACTCGCATTGGAGATGTGCCAACCGGCGGCCGGCGGTTCGCTTGCTAGCACCAGCTGCAAGCTGATTGGCTGACGGTATAGCCTCTGCCCGGGCTAGAACCAGTACAACATTATTTCGCCAGCACCGCATTCCTTCGCCAAACAATCAAATATATTCGGCTGGAAAGTCTTTTCAGTCAAGAAAACTTGCAGATAGGGGTTTCCCAACACGGGCTACAAAACTGCTATCTCAGTTTAAAACTAATGTTGAAGGTGAACTATTTCATTTAAGGTCACACAAATATTGTTTGTCTTGACATATGTAATGTATTTAAAGAAAGATATTCCAAAGAAAAATTCATATTTAATTTAAGAATGATAAGGCCAAGCTGTCTAAAAGTAATAAGAATTCTTGAAAGTTGAAGCATGGAGACTTGCAGTAGGCAGAGACTGGAAACTGACATATAAGTGGCAAAAACAGATTCAGTTTGGTTATGTATGTCATGGTTGGTTAGGTTAGTTTCGGTTATATTTGTTTTCCTAGGTATATATTTATTTTCCAGCTATTAGTTGTTTTTTAGGTGACGACTTAATGGCTATTGCAAGTTTACATTCCAAATCACGCGATAATCATCACGGACGTGCAGCCACGAAGGGCCCGAGTGGCTCACTGTTGCACTAACATCTTTTGTGTTGGTGTTGACAAAATAATACCTAGAATCAGGGGCGTAGCCAAGGGGGGATTCTAGGGATCCTAGGATCCCCCTATGCCCTCAAAAGGCCCTGCGGTTACCTAGGTACCGTTTGATAAACGTAAAAGCACTCTGAACAATGTCAAACTCGGGGATTCTAGACCCCTCCTGCCCAAACAGGAGGGATCCGGGCCCAAGAAGGAGGTCCGGGACCACGCAAGAGGGTGTCGGGCCCACGCAGGTTCGGTCCCACGCAGGAGGGTTTCGGGCCCACGCAGGAGGGATCAGGGCCCACGCAGGAAGCCCGGGCAGGTCCGGCTTCACGCAAGAGGGGTCCGGCCCACGCATGTTCGGGCCCACGCGAGAGGGTTTCGGGCCCACGCAGGTCCAGGCCCACACAGGAGGATCCGGGTCCAAGTAGGAGGCCCGGGCTCACGCAAGAGGGTTTCGGGCCCACGCAGAGAGTATGGGCCCACGCAGGAGGGGTCCAGGCCCAAGTAGGAGGCCCGGGCCCACGCAAGAGAGTTTCGGTTTCACGCAGGAGGGGTCCGGGCCCAGGCAGGTCCGGTTTCACGCAGGAGGGGTCCGGTCCACGCAGGTCCGAGCCCACGCAAGATAGTTTCGGGCCCAAGCAGGTCCCGTCCCACGCAAGAGGGGCTCGGGCCCACACAGGAGGGGTCCGGGCCCAAGTAGGAGGTCGGGACCCACACAAGAAGGGTTCGGGCCCACGCAGGAGGACCAGGCCCACGCAGAAAGAGTATGGGCCCACTCAGGAAGGGTATGGGCCCTCTGGGCCCACGCAGGAGGCCCGGGCCCAAGCAGGAGGTCAAGGCCCACGTAGGTCTGAGCCACGCAGGAGGGGTCCGGGCGCACACAGCTCCGGCCCACGGGAAGAGTACAATTTGCATTCCGAGAATGTTCAGGGCAACCGTGGCATACCACAATAATCGTGCAACACGCAATAGTAAACCGCGAAATAATTAAAACAAATATTTCCTTGAAAGACATTCCAGATCCGCATCAAGCAACGTCACCCAGATCCAAAGTCCGATACACTACCGACTGCGCTATTTGGCTCGGGGCGCCTCCACGCGGAGAAACGGGATGTGATCCGAGCCGCGGATACGGCCGTTGTCTTGTGTAATGTGCAATGTAATTTTCACTCTGTACACCATATGAATCAGGCGTTAGATCAAGATTACGAAGTGTTCCAGTTCCAAATACGCGCTAGTATTTCTATATACCGTGAATACGCTGCGCGATTTGTTGCGTCAGATTCGTCGTCTCAAAGAGTCAAAAGAGTCGGTGCTGCTAAAACATTTGATTCACGGCAGTCTCCCACGGAACTTTCATCCCGGAAATGAGGGTAACTTTGAGGGACTATTGGTTAGTCTTCTGTGCAACAGATCATGTAATGATTATACCAGATGACGTAGCTTGAACTCCCTCGTCATCCATACAAATATTAAGTCTATCTTTCACAAACAAACCAAATGTTCGGCGTCCATGTTGTAGCCTGGACACCATTCAACTGATAAAATTTTCGGGAATTTCCAATGGAGATATTCGGGTATGTTATACCATATAATAAATTACTTTGACCACTTATTAGGAAAGATTAACGATTACTTTTCAGAAAACATGTTGCTTTTAGGTAAATATGCCTCAGCCATCTCGGCGTGAGGCATTTATTTCTTACCTGTATTAGAGACATTTCATAGTCAAACACCTTGCGGAAAACAACCCTCATTTAATAAATATAAGACTCATAAAGGGAAAATAAGCATTCAATGCCTGGGGGATGAATCAGGCTATCCGATCCTGCATTCAGAATCTGACATTTAACTTTCTTTAATCCGTGAGAAATCCCCGCGTTTACCTGGAAATTTTATCATTAGCCTGGTCAACTTCATCCCAATTTCATCCCAATTCATCCTGAATTCCATCCTGTATCTGGGCTCTTGTCTTCGCCTGATGTGTGTAAATGTGTAGACATAATACAATTCTGAATTAAATTTTTAGGGAATATATATATATATATATATATATATATATATATATATATATATATATATATATATATATATATATATATATATATATATATATATATATATATATATATATATATATATATATATATATATATATATATATATATATATATATATATATATATATATATATATATATATACAATGTTAAGCAATAATTAGCGATAATTCCTTTCTTTTCTGAGTAATGTTTTATGGTATCCCTGATAAGGAGACAAAGAAGCTGTTCATGTGACGTTTCTTGCGCTAAGAAAATTGTTACCCAGGCTCACAGCGTGTTTGTGTAACAGGTTGGGCACGTCACCATTCCTCTTTCTTAGATATGTAAATGACTGTGCCACCTTAGTCTTGTGTTGAAAATATGCAAGCCATAAAAGCAAATTCCTTATTCTTGTATACTGGTATACTCGTATTGCAGAATAGTGGTGAGAATTTCAATTGATTAATATGTATTCACTTCACTGATATTTTGATTGTGTTGGCGGAATATAACACAAATAAGCTTAGATTTGTGACTATAGTTGAAAGTCATTTCCTACAGTCAAGGATGAAAAATGGTCCCAAGGATGACAAATCAGACCTTTTCATTACCTGTGATTTTCCAGGTAATATTCCCAAAAAAATCACCTACCACCCACACCCACACCCCCACATACACTCATCAAAAACATGTAAGTTAGTACTGAAGCAAATGGCTATAGAAAGCAGCTCGTGCCCCGTCTGCACCGGGAAGTAGCCCAGTCAGAAAAAGGACGATCTCGCAACGGTGGACCGCATGTACCTGACCTTGCCGTACATTGACGAGGGTGTGTGTTCGAAAGTTAACTCCATTGCTAAACAATCTCACTTTAACTTGCGGGTTGCGTGGCGCAACAAAAACACTGAAGAACTCAAAAAGGAAACCGACAATTATTTGTATTCGCCGTTGTGGTTCCGTTCGGTCCCCGTTGCCTCGTACCGGTCACAGGAGTACGTTTGCCGAGGTCCTGGCTAAGTACCATCATACATCATTCGCAGGCAGTGCGGACTTATAGGCTATTCGGTGTTGGTCTGAATTCTGAGGAATACATCGCCATGAGGAGCGACACACCAACCGTCAACCATCGACCCAGCACATACTGTGGCAAGCGAAAATACACATCAGGTAGCCACACCACGAGTTCATTACTTGAACGATATCTAGAACAACCGAGACCACCGCAGCAAAAGCCGGTGAGTGTCTATAACACGTGTAACAACACGAGACTGCTTTCCGGTGTAACCCTGAAATGTCGATGGAGGTTCGTCGCGGCTCGATTGTACAATACATCCCCGCGCCACGTTCTCTCAAAGTAAATCTGGTTCTTACTTGCGACATTATACGCTTCGCATACGCACGCTGCGCAATGCTCATGACATGATGGCAACCTGCCAATAAATGATCCATCGGGCGAGTATCGTTACATTGGTCAAAAGTCGAACTCCACCAACATTGTCACAGCGCCCAAAAAGCTGATGTGCAATTAACTACAATTAGGTTGTACAAGCGAACTGTACGCACAAATCACAACTGAGCATCGCCTTTACCAATAAGATGTAATCATCGACCACATTATCACGTGTGCACTGTGCAGTGCACTCGTTAAAGCCAACATACATGCGAACCGTCATTCAGAACCAGATAAATATAAGAACCTCTACTGCGCGTCTTTCCCTCGACCCAGTTCCTCGGCGATCTGCCCCATCTACGCTGCTGGTTCCACATTACTTGTTCATTTTCGCCATCCTCTTGGTCACCTCCGCCACATCCTGGTCCTCTACATCCTGCACCTCCTGGCCGGGCTGTGTGGCGGCAGACTGCTTCTCCTGCGCCGCCTTACGCCTCTTGTCCCGGTCGTCCGGGGCTCGCGCCGCCGCCTCCCTTGCCTCGCGGTCCTGCAGCCACTGTTTGGCGACTTCCGGCTGAAAACGAAACTCCCGAGTCAGAAAACCGGAAACTGGAACATTGCCAAGGAACAAAACCAGACTTAAAATTAGTCATACAACACACAAAGGTATTGGGAGACAGCAAGCCAAAAGGACAGAGAGACTATGTAAACATTTGCACCTTACTTGAAATAATGTATTTAAATTCCCGGTTTAGTTTGCATTTTTACCTTTACGTAGCGTTGTTATCGGCATCAAAGCACTGCAACTGAGAACCATGGGATATTTATTTCAAGCAATTCAATACTTTGTTGTCAGAAAAAGTGTTTGAGGACAAGTGTTCGCTGACAATCTCTTCACGAATAACATGCATGCAAACATTCACGGCATCAATACTAGCATGTACAGTAATAACAATCATAACATGCACATTATTTGTCCGCGCCCCTGTAGCTCAGTCAGGAGAGCGCTGGGTTTTTTTACCTCACACGGTGTGGCAGGCCGGGTTCGAGTCGCTCTGCAGAACGCGCCGTGGGGACCACAGCCGGTCACCATGACTACCATCAGAGACCAGTTGGCGGAAATATGACGGCGGGGAGGGGTCATCCAACTGGTGTGGGCCCCGGGCCATGTCGGAGTCCCGGGCAACGAAGAGGCGGACTCCGCGGCGAACGAAGGGAAAGCCCTGAACGATCGACCTGACCAGTCCCCCCCCCCCCCCCTGCCGGTGGACATGGCCTCGGTCCGCACTGCTGTACGTCCGGTATGCAGGAGGCGGTGGACCGGGGCCTATCACGAAGGGGTCCCACCTGACCGCTTCCACCGGAGAGCGACGGGCGGCCGCCCGATCAAGGTCAGCCGCAGCTGGACAAGACTGGAGCAGAAAACGCTGCACCAGTTGCGCGTCAACCGCTGCCCCCTCCTACGGGACACACTCCGGAGGTGAAGGAGGGCCGGCGAGGACGGCAACTGCGAGATCTGCCTCGAACGAGAGGATTCGGACATTTCCTCCTCAACTGTCCCCGTTTCCAGCCCCAGCGCACAAGAATCCTTGCCCCCCTCCCTCCCTCCCTCCCTCCCTCCCTCCCTCCCTCCCTCCCTCCCTCCCTCCCTCCCTCCCTCCCTCCCTCCCTCCCTCCCTCCCCCACCGTCAATCATCCAAGACGACCCGGGAGCAGTCGTCGACTTCATGCGGGCGACCGGCCTCCTCCGGGGGCCCCGGCCATCGGTGTGTTGCCGAGTGCCGCCGGACACTTAGCAGAAGAAGTCACTTCGGCGTTCGCTATTTGCCACTGACTGGGATGGCCGGTGGCAGCGGTCACACTCACGGTCAGGTGACGTCAGAGGGCGGGCCGTGCCCAGGTATGTCGGGCACGTACAACTTTCGCTTCTAAATTCTGCCCGCTACCAGGAATTGCCCGATCGGACGGTAGGGCCTGCACAACAATCTCTGCCTAGCGCGGGTCCTGAACTCAGAAATCTGTCCATCCAAAAGGTTCGGACTAAATACAAAAATAAAAACCATTCAAAAAAAATATTTACACCAGTTCAACCAATACATATCCATATCTGAATCCATCCATGAATCCATGCAATCAGCGTATTTGGTTGATGCCATAACCTCAGAGGACCAAAGCTGAGCATGCAAAGGGTGGATTTATTTACAACATGCATGCCACCAGAAGCCTGAGGGCAGGCGATTTGGAAGTGACTCATTAAGGGTAAAAGAACACCTAAAACTGTGTTTAGTTGGGTGGATAATGCCACAGGTAAACCAAAACCGTCAGGAAGACCATTTCAACTCGCACTGTGCTTATAACAAATGCTACCATAAATTACACAAACACAATAATGATGATGATGGTGATGATTGCAACTTTAGGGAGCTCAGACTAGTTCGACCCTAAGTCCTAAGACTACAGCCATGCAAGTGAAATCACGCATGAGCTGGCTATTCCGCTCACTGTGCTCTGCAGACAGTCGTTATCGCAAGGAATCTTCCCGAACAAGTGGAAGGAGGCCAATATTGTACCCATTCATAAAAAAAGATCCACCAAATTAGCGGCTAACTATCGTTCAATTTCACTCCTGCCTCTATTCGGGAAGGTTCTAGAGAGAATCGTCTGTGAGACCCTTTACGCTCATGTCCGCACTGCTCTGTCAGAGGAACAGCATGGTTTTATTCCTCATCGCTCCTGTCAAACTAACTTGTCTTCCATTGTACGCGCTGGATGGCAGGCCATTTCAAATGGCACCCAGCTCGACTGTATTTACACGGACTTTTCTGCTGCTTTCCAAAGTGTCGACCACCGTTTCTTGCTGCACAAACTGCAGCAATCGTACAGTATCACTGGGACCGCCCTTGCATTGATCGCTTCTTTTTTATACGACCGTCAGCAGCGTGTGGTGCTTAATGGCCAAACGTCCTCTTGGATCCCGGTGACGTCTGGTACGCCAGAAGGCAGTCTGTTGTCGCCTCTTCTGTTTCTTTTATTTATCAATGACTTACCATCGCATGTTCAGTCGGGATGTCTTATGTACGCTGATGATGTTAAGATCCACCGAGAAGTGCGCTCGACCGCAGACGCCGACTTGCTGCATGCTGATCTCGCTCGCCTTGTGAATTGGTCGTCGACTTGGAAACTTAAGCTTAACGCATCCAAGTGCAAGTCATTTACCATCACTCTCAAACGCTTGCCCATTATCAGTTCTTACGCAATAGGTGGAGAGGTGTTAGCACGTGTGACCACGATGCGTGACTTAGGTGTAGTTTTGGATCAGAAGTTGACATTTGAATCGCATATTGACTCCATCGTAAGAAAAGGCAACATGGCACTGGGTCTCATGATTCGATCATTTCAGGCTGGTAGGAAGAGCGCGAAATACCAGTCCGGTGCTATTGTCGCGGCTTACTACGTCAACGTCCGATCTGTACTCGAATACTGCAGTGTGGTGTGGAACGGGGCAGCTAAGACCCATACGGATCGCATCGAGCGGATACAACACAAATTCCTTATTTGGCTGACAATGCATTCAGGCGTAAATTCGGAGTCTCTCTCATACAACCGCTTACTTTCAGCACACTCCTTCACCTCTTTGGCTGCCAGACGTACCCAGCATGACCTGGTCTATGTTGCTCGTGTTTTCAAACACAAAATTGACTCCATCTCCTTGCGATCCTGGTTTGGCTTAGCTGTCCCAGCCCGCTCAGTTCGACGTCGAGATTTATTCGCTGTCCCTTTTGCCCGTGTGAAGACTGTCAAAAATGAAAATGGTCTGTTCTGCAGAATGACGCGAAAGATGAACGAATTCCTACATCAGAATGAACAGATAGACATTTTTAGAGATTCACTCTACCAAATCCAGATACAAGCCAAGGTTTATGCGAAGAAACTGACGACAGTGGCTTATCCGCTCCACGGGTAGCACTACTTAGGCCATATATTGTGATGTTTTACTTGTTAGACAGCGAGTGAGATCAGTGTATTTATTGTGTGCCTGCATGTGTCTTTGTAGTTATATGTGACTTTACCCGTCAATGGGCCAACCCGTGGGTGATCTGCTGAATAAATAAATAAATAAATAAATAAGTGAAATCACTCGAATCACACATGCATGGCCGTCAGGACGAAAAGTCAAAAGACAACCATGGAAGGACGGGAGACACACGGGGCCTCCACCATTCCGCCTTACAATTTACCGCGAGAAACTTAAGAACCACAGCGACAGAGCGTGAGAAGCTTAACACGCGCAGTGGAGAGGGGGGGGGGCACTTTTGTGCCCCCCCCCCCCATGTTTATCGTGAATAGCTCGAAAACGAAGCGGAGCAGGGCGGTGTTTTTTTTTGTGCGACATTAAAGCCAGCTCAATAGCGGATCGTTTGACGCAAAAAATACAATCGGTCGGTAAATTTTTGAGTTATATGGGTTTGACATCCAAGATGGCGGCCAGAATCGAGGTCGGCGAAGAAATATCTTCGGAACCAACAGTCGGATCCGGGAAATTCAAACGCCATTCGGTGACCAATGTCAATGTTCATCCCCGGACACAACTTTGGACACATTGCTGGTGACCTGTGACGTCACAGAAAAGTAAAATTCCCAAAATTGTGACATTTGGCCAGATTTGACCATCCTGACCTCGTTGGACCTTGAAGATATTGACCTAAGATCACGCAAATTTCAGCAAATGTAGATCATCATAGCACCTACCAACTCTGTAAGTTTGATCGTTCTAACTCTCATACTTTCGGAGATCTTAGGGGGGGGGGGCACTAAAGTGCGCACCCCCCCCCCCCCCCCTCCCCTCCACTGCGTGTGAGTAGGCATACCCCTCTCCACTGCGCGTGTTAAGAAGCACAGCGATAATGCAAGGCTCGGGTGCGGTGCTGCCGTGCGTCTCACCGTCCAGAACCAGGTCGACCGCTTGTACTTCCACTTGACAAACTTCTTCGCCCGCTCGAACGGCCAGATGACATGTAGATGTATGTGTGGCACCGATATGAGCGGGGGCACGTGGAAGCCCATCCTGCCGGGAGCGGGCCGGGCGGGGGCGGTAGTACTCACCGAGGTGAACCAGAGGCCGTGGCGGAACACCAGTCGCGACAGCAGCGACATCTGGCTGGCTGGCTGAATAGCGTGCAGGTGCAGGTGCGACACCAGGTGGAACGGCGGCCAGTGGAAGCCGAACCTGGCCGGACCAGCCCAGCCACACACAGATACAGCCATTGGAGTATGTGATGGAGGAAGTATGCAGGGATGTAATAATGGGGATAACTGATAGAGAGCAATGATCTGCCCTTACCTACATGCTTGTCTCATGTCTGTAGTTTTTAGTAACATATGACAGCAAATATGAAAATATACTATGGTAGTATTGAAAGTATTGCATAGAAGAAATGGGTGTATAAAACTAATAACACAAATATAATATTATAATATAATATTATTATTCAAATATTTCCAGGAGTCATGAAAATGAAATTCACCAAATGAAATCACATAATTGTTGCAGACCTGCAGACCCAATTAAAGGCACAACTTTCAAAAAACATTGTTCATATTGCCAAATATTAGCTTACCTCACATCATTTAAGTCAGCTCCCTTTTTCTCCAATAACTGAATTGCCACACTGACCAATTCATCCACTGCAACACATACAATAGTGGAGCTCAGTGGTCTCCTTCACATATGGCCAATCACCATTAACCAGGTAAGGCTATGATACATTTATCATGCATTGCCAAGGTAGCTAACAAATAACATTGTTTGTAGTGGAATCACCAGAAAGCCTCTCAGATATGAAACAATTCCAAATTAGCAAAGGTTTTGTTTTTGGGAATGTTCCATCTTTCTGAAAGTTGTCAAATATATGCTGGTTGTAGTAGAATATATGAAGTAAGTGCTGCTGAAAACGATGGTGATATTTTTTCACTTGAATAGTCACTTTACTTTATACAAATTAAGTTTTTAGATTTGGGCGAATGACATTATTGAGCCATAGACCGCCGCTAATTGACTGACAAAGTGGGATTGGCTGAAAAAGTGGCTGTCAGCCAATCAGGTGCTGCACCAGCTGGGAGTCATTGTCCAAATGGTAAATTAAATTGCTTAAAAACGGTTAAGTTTTTGGGAAAATGACCTTAGTAATTTAGATATTTCAATAACGGCCCAAGATAATGGCTATCACAGTTTAAAACTAATACAAAAGTGAAACATTCCCTTTAACACAAACATAAATATTACAAAATATGATACTCTTACCAACTTCTGTTTTTCCTTGGAGACATGTGATGTCCTGCACATGATCATTTGTGATGATTAAAAGGTGGTTTGTTGAGGCTGGTCGCATGTCACTGAATGCAGTGTATTTGTCATCCTGAAAGACAGCATATTGATAAACAAAGAGCAATGGGGACATTTCAAATCCCTAACTGTCGTGTCGCGACCTCTAGCGGTTGGCGCACAAGCCCTAGTACCGTTAGGACGCTGCAGATGGCGCACCTATGGCCCAGCACGGCGCGCGGCAGTCAGGCAGCGGCCAGCGTAGCGAGCGTACGTGCTACTGTAACGACCAAGAATATACGTCCAAAACCATCGCAGTCTGTCGGCGGGACAACAGGAAGCGGAGCGATCGGCCACAGCGGGGGACCCTCGGGTTCACGCTGCAACACCTGGCGACGAGTATTCGAACTCAGACGTGCAACAGCGGCGGCGACGCGCGGTGGACTGTGCGTGCCGGACGAGTGGTCGGAACGGTGCGTGTGCGGCGCGGAGTGTGTGGCGGACGCTGGGCAGTGACGTGGTGTGGAGCGGGTGGCAGTTTGCCGGATACCCAGGTGCTCCAGGGACCCGGTCGGTAGGCCACAGATACCCCGTGGTGGCTGCGGCGAAAGTGGCGAGCGACCGCCATTTTGCCGGAAGCCGGTGGCGCCGCGGCGCGGCTGTGGCGGGAACTGGTGGGTGACGTCATCCAGCTGACGTCATCGCGCGCCAGCTGTTCGCGCGCCAGCTGACTCGCGGACGTAAACAACAATGGCGGCGTCCATGCTGCCGGGGGTGGACAGGTTTGTGATGGGCGGCGACTTCGGCCGGTGGCTGGACAGCGTGGAGCTGTACCTGGAGGCCATCGAGGTGACGGCCGAAGCGCGGAGAAAAGCCATCCTGCTCCACCTCATCGGACCTGATATACAGCAGGTGTACCCCACCCTGCCAGAGCCGGCGGGAGTGGAGGGGGGCGGGGCCTATGCGGTGTGCAAGGCCAAGCTAA
Organism: Chirona hameri; assembly: GCA_036785665.1. Taxonomy (NCBI): domain Eukaryota; kingdom Metazoa; phylum Arthropoda; class Thecostraca; order Balanomorpha; family Balanidae; genus Chirona; species Chirona hameri. Next base: position 24,768 of record JAXIVJ010000130.1, on the reverse strand, counting down.
CGGCCTACCTCGCCCCAGCCCGCAACACCATTGCGGAGAAGCTGGCCTTACAGACTGTAAAGATGGGGGCGGGTGAAAACTTTGACGCCTACCTGGCCAGGCTGCGGGTGGCCGCGAGCCGCTGTGGCTTCCCGTCCCAGTCCGTTGACAAGGAGGTCCGGGACCAGTGCCTGGCTGGGACCCACGGAAAGCTGCAGGAGCGCTTGCTACAGCGCGCCGCAGAGAAGGGCGAGGAATTAACCCTACAAGATGTGGTGATGGCGGCGGCGGCAATGGAGCGGACCCAGGCCCTCATTGCTCAAATGAGGGGCCCCGGCCCTGCAGCTGAGCCTGTCCAGCTGGTGGCAGGGGGCGGCAGGGGGTGCTTCAGGTGTGGCCAGATGGGTCACTTCAAGGCCCAGTGCCCTCAGAAAACATCACGGGAGCAGCAGCGTGCACATCCTCAGTGGCAGCGGCGGGAGCCTGTGTGCTTCCGCTGCAGGAAACCAGGGCACTTCAAAAAGGACTGCACCGACCGGGCTGGCACCAGGAGGGTCCAGGAGATTGAAGCTGACCCAGAAGTTGGTCAGCTGGACCTGTGGAACGTGGAGGGTCGGAACCATGCGGCTCCACAGGAGGTGACCCTCGAGGTTAACGGAATGCCCATGTCCTTCATAGTGGACACAGGCAGCCCTGTCACCATTGTAGGGGCCAACGCCAAGGTCCCTGGCCTGCGCCTGCAGTCGTCTAATCTGTCGCTGTCGTCCTACACTGGACATACCATCCCGATCAAGGGGGAGGGGATGGTGCAGGTGCGGCACGCCCAGGGTCAGGGCAAGCTGAGGCTGGTGGTCGCAGACCTGCAGAAAGCCACCAACCTGCTGGGCCGAGACTGGGTGTCAGCACTGAAGCTGGTGCCACGACAGGTACTGCAGATGGAAGAGAGGCAGAAGTTGGGTGAGGTCCTGGCGAAGCACGAGGAGGTGTTCAGTGCCGAGCTGGGCAAAATCCCCATAAAGGTGAGCCTGAAGCTCAAGCGAGGGGCGAAGCCTGTGTACCGGAAGGCCAGACCGGTGCCCTTCGCGCTCCAACCTCTGGTGGAAAGAGAGCTGGACCGTTGGGTGCAGGAGGGAGTTGCAGAGAAGGTGGAGGCCGGCAAGTTCAGTGGCTGGGGCACTCCTCTGGTGCCTATCCCGAAGCAGGATGGGGTGAGACTCTGTGCAGACTATAGAGTCACTGTAAACCAGCAGCTGGAGGCCATGAAGCACCCCCTGAGGACACCTGAAGAGCTGTTCGCAAGCATCCAGGGCAAAAGATTTGCCAAACTGGATTGCAGAAGCGCCTACCAACAGTGTGAGCTCACGGAGGAGTCGAGGGACCTGACTACTGTGACGACGCAGCAAGGAGCATATCGCATGAACCGCCTGCCGTACGGCATAGCCACCTGCGGTGCTCTGTTCCAGTCCGTCATCGACCAGGTGACTGATGGTCTGGACGGGGTGGTGTGCTACCTAGACGACCTGCTGGTGACGGCTGAGTCACAGGAGCAGCTGGTCGAGCGGCTGGACAAGGTGCTGGAACGACTGAAGGCCAATGGGGTGCGTCTGAAGAAGGAGAAGTGTGTGTTCAATGCTGAAAGTGTGACCTACCTGGGCTGGGAGGTCACTCCGACAGAGCTCAAGCCGCTGAAGCACAAGACAACGGCGGTGATGGAGGCGCCTGAACCATCCAACGTCTGTGAGCTGAAGTCGTTCATCGGATCCATCAGCTACTACCAGAGACTGCTACCGGAGTTGGCGACCACCCTGACGCCGCTCTACGCGCTACTGAAGAAGGACGTGCGGTGGCGCTGGACGGCGGACTGCTCGGCGGCGGTCAGCAAGGTGAAGAAGATGCTGTCCTCCGCGCCGGTGCTGATGAGGTACAACCCCGCGCTGCCTCTGAAGCTGGTAACTGACGCCAGCTCAACTGGGCTGGGAGCTGCTCTGTTCCAGGTGACGCCAGATGGACTGGAGCGGCCGGTGGTCTACGCCTCACGGACGCTGACTCCGACAGAGCGCAAGTACGCTCAGGTCGAGAAGGAGGCGGCCGGAGTCTCCTTCGGCATCCGGCGGTTCCATCAGTTCCTGTTCGGACGACAGTTCACGCTGGTGGTGGACAACAGAGCGCTGTCCAGGATCCTGAGCCCGGACCGGGAGCTGCCGTCGCTCGCGGCCGCTCGAATGCAGCGGTACGCCCTGCAGCTGGCCGCCTACCAGTACCAGGTGGAGCTGCGCCGGACGGAGGAAATGAGAGTGGCCGACACGCTCTCGCGGCTGCCGGTGCCAAACCCGGCGGAAGAGGCCGCAGCCGTCCGGGAGGAGGCAGACGGGCGCTGGGGCAGCGTTCTGCACCTGATGGAGGGCGGGCCGGCGTTGACAGCGAGGGACATCGCTGCGGCGACCCGCCGGGATCCAGTGCTGGCGCGGGTCCTGGCGGCGGTCAGGTCCGGCTGGGACGCGGTCGTCGATCCCGACCTCGTGCCGTACAAGACGCGCCAGGAGGAGCTCTCCACGGACGCGGACTGCGTGCTGTGGGGAGGCCGGGTGGTGATACCGGCGGCTCTCCGCACCCAGATCAAGTCTGAGCTACATGAGGGACACTGCGGCGGTGTTCGGATGAAACAGCTGGCCCGGCGCTTCGTGTGGTGGCCAGGATTGGACGCGGAGCTGGAGGCGGCGGCCAGGGACTGCGCGGCGTGCGCAGCCAAGCGTGCCGCGCCGCCCCACGCCGTCCGTCACCCATGGGAACCGGCCGGCGGTCCGTGGGAGCGCGTCCACGTCGACTTCGCTGGGCCGCTCCTCGGATACAGCTACCTGGTGATGATGGACAGCTACACCAAGTGGATAGAGGTGCTGGCCATGAAGTCGACGACGGCTGAGCGGACGGTGGCGGCCATGCGTAATGTGTTCGCCCGGCTGGGACTCCCGGTGCAGCTAGTGAGCGATAACGGCCCTCAATTCGCCTGTGAGGAGTTTGCCACGTTCATGACGGCAAACGGCATCAGACACACGCGCGTGGCGCCGTACCACCCAGCGTCCAACGGACTGGCGGAGCGAGCTGTCGGCACGCTGAAGGGCAGCTTGAAGGCGGCCACGGCGGCCGGTGTCTCCGCGGAGCGGGCGCTGGCGAGGTTCCTGCTGGCCTATCGTTCGACCCCACACGCCGTGACGGGGCGGACGCCGGCAGAGCTGATGTACGGCCGGAATCTGCGCACCCGACTCAACCTGCTGGTGCCCAGCGCAGACGCCACCCTGCGAGCGGCGAGAGTAGATCAGCAACTGGCGGCGGGAGGCCGTGTACGCGAGTTCAGACTGGGAGCGGCGGTGTGGACTCGAGCGTACGGCGGCCGCCAGAAGTGGATCCGCGGCAAAGTGGTGGCGCGGCCGGGGCCAGTGTCGTACGAAGTCGACATCGGCGACGCAGTGTGGTCCCGACACGCCGACCAGTTGCTGGCAGCGGGCGACCGAGAGACCGCTGATGACGCCACAGCCCCGGCCGACAGCGACACCCGCGGTGCCGCGGAGTGGGCAGGCCGAGAAGCCGGACGCGCCGCGCCCGGGCGTCACCACGGAGCTGGCGAAGGCGGAGCAGCCGGAGCTGGCGGAGGCGGAGCAGCCGGAGCTGGCGGTGGCGGTGCAGCCGGAGCTGGTGGAGGCGGAGCAGCCGGAGCTGGCGGTGGCGGAGCAGCCGGAGCTGGCGGTGGCGGAGCAGCCGGAGCTGGCGGTGGCGGAGCAGCCGGAGCTGGCGGAGCAGCCGGAGCTGGCGAAGGCGGAGCAGCCGGAGCTGGCGGAGGCGGAACAGCCGGAGCTGGCGGAGGCGGAGCAGCCGGAGCTGGCGGAGGCGGAGCAGCCGGAGCTGGCGGTGGCGGAGCAGCCGGAGCGGGCGGAGGCGGAGCAGCCGGAGCTGGCGGTGGCGGAGCAGTCGGAGCTGGCGGTGGCGGAGCAGCCGGAGCTGGCGGTGGCGGAGCAGCCGGAGCTGGCGGAGGCGGAGCAGCCGGAGCTGGCGGAGGCGGAGGAGCTGGAGCTGGCGGAGGCGGATCAGCAGGAGCCGGAGCTGGCGGAGGCGGAGGAGCTGGAGCTGGCGGAGGCGGATCAGCAGGAGCTGGAGCTGGCGGAGGCGCGTCAACCGGAGCTAGAGCCGACGGAGCTGGAGCCGACGGAGCTGGAGCCGACGGAGCTGGAGCCGACGGAGCTGGAGCTGACGGAGCTGGAGCCGACGGAGCTGGAGCTGGAGCTGACGGCGCTGGAGCCGACAGAGCCAGAGCGACAGACGGCAGTGACCGCGGGGCAGCGCCTGACGCCGGTAGGTGTGTGTCCGGTCGGCTGCGGAAGGCGACCCGCCGTCTAATCGCCGAAATGTAACGCACCCGCCCACGTGCAGTGTAGTTTGAGTTTTGTTTATAATGCATTCGAGGGCGGCGTGTCTGGGTAAAGTGTATTTAGATTATTCAGGGAGAATTCAGCTATCGGTTAGCGTTATTCATTTATGTTTGTGTTTGCGCGCCAAGGTAGGAGCTAATTAGTTACTTCGTAGGCTATAGTTCGTTGTCATTGGCGGTGGTCGTTCGTGTCTGCGCTCCCGCGACTTTTGAATCTGTTTACAGTGCACCTGGTAAGGGGAGGTAGGGTGTCGTGTCGCGACCTCTAGCGGTTGGCGCACAAGCCCTAGTACCGTTAGGACGCTGCAGATGGCGCACCTATGGCCCAGCACGGCGCGCGGCAGTCAGGCAGCGGCCAGCGTAGCGAGCGTACGTGCTACTGTAACGACCAAGAATATACGTCCAAAACCATCGCAGTCTGTCGGCGGGACAACAGGAAGCGGAGCGATCGGCCACAGCGGGGGACCCTCGGGTTCACGCTGCAACACTAACTAGTTGAGGTTCAGGCTTCATTTTTTCCACCAGTCATTCCCATACACTGCCACATAATGATATTCATTGCACAATACCCACTGTGGAAATTTAAAATCTCTCTGTTCCAGTGCACTGCTCTGCACAGGCGTACACAAGGGGGGGGGGGGGGGGGCAAATGGGAAAATCCCCCTGAAGGTCTGTATGTGCCCCCTTTGGTCAAACAAAATGAATATTTTTAAAAGAGAAAAATGGTGAAAATATGCCCTTTTAAAATATAGTGGGCCAAATCTGGTGAGTTTTTTTTGGTGGGGGTACTTTATGCCCCCAAGCAAAGATTGCCCCCTCCTGGAGTGAATCCTGGGTACGCTACTGCTGCTCTGCAATGCCTAATCCAGCAAGATAAAACCTATTACAGATGAGGGCATGGCAACAGGCCCAATGAAAGAATAACATTGACTTCATCAGTCAAACAGAAATGTGTCATAAACACATTTTGCATATGACATATAATAACCTTATATGAGGACATAGATAATAAAGCATGCCCCTAGTTAAAAGAGAAAATTGTCTTCTCTCACCCACCCTGTACATAATTTCATTTGGTTCTCGCCCCTCAACGATCCGGCAGAATACACAACTGGTCAAGCGGTTCGATCCAAACGGAAAACGCATTTTCTTCAGTTTTAAGTGTGGCAACTTAAAGGCACTGACTCAGTGTAAGATCACCCAGGCCAAAGTGAAAATCGCGGGAGCTTGAACACTGGTGAAAATCAGGGGAATAGAACAGGTGAAAATGGCCCGAACTTTTTAAGCAAGGCCGTATAAGTGTGTTTAGTATCCCCGCAAATGAATCACGAATAGAAAGACGTATTTTGTCACAGTCGCGCCGGCATCGCAGAAAATCGATTGCTGCCAATTGTAAATATTCCGGCAGTGCTAAAATTACGAGGATACTTTCCTTTACATTCTAGTCTCCTCGACCTCCTAGCATGTGCCAGATGCTTTACACACAATCTCAATTCTCAAGACCCCAGGTACTACACAAGCTTAGCCACAAGGAGGCATCGTGAGCAGATGTTTCCATATAAGAACAAAGGCGGATCCAGAATGGGTGTTTTGAGGGGGTGGCAAATCCCAAAGTCTCACACAATTCTGAAAACTCATCTGATTTCGCATGTCATTCGACATCTGACATCGCATGCATTGAGAGCTGATTTAAAACAAATTTGCCTTAGTAAAAGTTGCTTAGATTGTTTTATATATCAGGAAATGTGTCAATTTTGCGCCGATTTCAAGCGATTTTTTTTTTTTGGGGGGGGGGGGGGGGCATGGCCACTTTGCCCCCTCCCTTTGGATCCACCCATGTATAAGAAATACATCTTCAGACGGGGCAAGGAAACAAGGATGGCAATTTTTTTTTCTCAACACAGTATTTTGGTTCGTCATCTTGAGCAATGGCACAGTTACATAAAAGTCAACAGTGTAATGAAAATTAAAAATTATATTTCGACGATGATCATGAAAAAACGTCACAAATGTTGCTGCCGTAAGCGTCATCGAGTCGCCCATAACAATTACATGAGCGTTACATAACACCACAGAAAAATCAACATGGTTACCAATACAAAACGGCAAAACACAGGGGAGTGAGAGTGCATCACTTTGATATTGCGTAGCAATATCCACAACAGATATGCTCTCTATCAATTTCCGACCACTCTCCCACAGTAGCCCGTAATATCACCCAAGTGAACCCTTCCCACAGTCACCGACGACTGCCCGTAACCGTACATCACCCCTGACCCCCTCACGTCCGTAACCCCCACCCCGCGGTCAGCTGGTGATCTCTTTGGGCCGGGCGGAGCGGGCGAACTGCACCACCATGGGCTTGTCGCGCACGATGAAGCCGTGGGTGTCGGTGAGCGCGCGCTCGGCCGCCGCCGTGTTCGGCAGACTGATGAACGCCTGGCCCTTCATCCGGCCCTCCTGCATCAGTCGGATGTCGAACCTGCCCGGTGGCGGGGGGGGGGGGGGGTGACGTCAGCGGGGGAGACAAGCGCCGCGTACATGGGGAGATCAGATCAATACGATCCCAGTTCCACTGTTACATTTGTCGGAGATATGTTACGATCCATGATCTATTATTCAAGTTTATTTATTTATTTTTAGATCTTGAATGATACTCAGCACCCGTCTGTATGTCTGCGATATTTCTGAATCATAACGGTGCATGCCGATGTTTACTTTTTATCTTGAATAAAACAGATAGTTTGTTGATAGCTTGTTGAAATGAACGACCGAGGCTTGGAAATCGGTGAGAAAATCATTTTTTTAAGCGAGGAAAGCCTCAGGGCCCCGCATCACCTTCATACGAAACATGCGACTTACACCAACCAGCCGTAAACTACACTCAGGCGTCCTGAACTGAATGTAAAGTCGGTCTCATAATGATCTTCCCTAGCTCTGGGTCTCCCACGGTAGGCAAAACGATAGCTGGCTGAATCCCGCACCGAGGCGGGGCCGGACCGGTTTGACAGCTCGCCCGGTGCCGGCCGATACTTGGCGGAATCTGCACCGCTCCGTCCTGGTCTGACCCACACAGGCCGATCGGGGTATAAAAACGTAAACAATTTCCCTGAATAACCTTTTGAAATACAGCTCTATATAGGCATATACAAACTGAAAATATATCTCACTTGCTGCTTGCACGCCCTCAAAGCTAAGTCTCAAGGTCTCAGAGCAAACATAAACCAAAACCAAAACAATACAATTTAAATTGATGTCATGCATGGCCTGTAAGTTACCAGTGAGCCACAGCTCAGCTATGCCAACATGAATTCGTGTCATCTTACCTGATTGAAGTTAACCACATAAAGAACGAAATCTCTCACCCCAAAATAGTCAGTATGTCAACTTGAACTTGGCCTTGAACTTGGCCTACTTGAATTTGAACTCCGAGAATCGGTGGCACAGAATCTGGCGCGCACTAAAAGCTGGAGTTTTCGCAGCAGTTGGCCGCCAGAGACCGCTAGTGAGCCAGGGTGTTATGACGTCGTAAGCAAATGGTACCAGTTAACGCTAAATATGTATTTATTTATAAATAAATAATTGCATATTTCGCATTTTTACTTATGTATTTATAAATAAACACATATTTAGTATTAACTGGTACCATTTGCTTTGGACGTCATAACACCTGGCTCTGGCTTACTAGCGGTCCCTGGCGGCCAACTGCTGCGAAAACTCCAGCTTTTAGTGCGAGTCCAGAATCTCTTACAATTTCCCAGGACACTAACAATTTTGCATGAAAGCGGAGAAAGCACGCCACACGTATTGACAGCTGTGGCGCGACATCGTCAACTACGGCGCGCTTTTATTTTTTGTTCGACGTCAAAAGGTTCGATGTGCCCCCCCCCCCCCCTCCCCCGACGCCCATGACCAGATACCATTTCATTTTAAATCGCGTGGCTTTTCAGAAACAAGCATAAACTTAACTTGTGTAATTTCTACCTGGCGACCAAATCAACAATCCTAACGGTATTTCATAATACATTTTAACGGATCGCTGCAGCCAAACATATCCTGAGGGAAGATCTAATCTCTATTCCTACAAGCTCTGATTTGACTGGGGGAAGGGGGGGGGGCTGGCCGCTGGAGCCGTGACTGGGTGTTTGCCCCCCCCCCCCCCCGCCACCCCGGTATAATGTTAGACGAGTCCCTGGTTGCGCCCGAGTCTCAGACCGCTTTAGAGGCAAATAATCAACAAATAATATGACGCCCATTGAAGGTCCTATTGCGATACCAGTGATACCACCCAGGGGCGACGGATAGGGGGGGGGGGGGGCAGAGGGGCAGCTGCCCCCTCAAGATGTGGGGGGGGAAACATATGATTTTGCCCCCCCCCCCCCATAAATTTGTAAGAGGGGCCCTCCAAGAAGTTGACCGAGGGCCCCGATGTGCCCCCAGCCAGCCTGAGGAGCCCTCCAAGGCCGACAAAAGGCCCTCGGTAGGCCTGAGGGGCCCCCGGTGGACCTGAGGGGCTCTCGGTAGGCCTGATGGGGCCCTAGGTAGGCCTGAGGGGGCCCTCGGGAGGCCTGAGACTTCAACAGGGCCTGTCCGACGTTTTTTGCGACTATTTAGGGGCCCTGCAAAATATAGTTGCCTAAATCCGAGGAGATACCATTTCACGTTTGTTTTTTTGGGGGGGGGGGGGGGCTTTGGCCGTGGGAGGGGGCCTTTTGAGCAAGGGGCCCCTGGGTTTGTTTGCCCCTCTCCCCCCCATCCGAAAATACCACTCGCCGCCACCGATACCGCCTCCATAACCGTACTATCCGAACGCGTGCGATTTTTCGGCTGTGATTGAGAAAGTCTGGTCAAAAATATAAGGCGGGAAAAGCTACCGCCGGGTGATACAAAATTACCTTGTTCTATCCTCTTTCCATACCAGGGGCGTAGGGCGGATTTCGCCCAAGGGGGGGGGGCAAATGGGATTAGAGGGACCCTGGTAGCCAAAGGGGCCCACATCATTAAAATAGTAAAGTACAGTATGCTACAGTATGCTAAAATAGTAAAGTACAGTATGCTATAAAACAACGACAAATAAGTTTTCGACAACGAAAAACAAGTTTATTTTTCATTTTTGGGAGTCAAAAACACACAATTTCGAAAATCCGAGATGCTCATTTTTAGTATTATGTCATTTCCCTTTTTCAACATTTTTTATTTGCCATTTTCGTCAAAACTCGAATTTCTACGATTTTTCAAACATGTTTTTCCACCAAAAATACATGACGTGACGTGATTAAAACGTCATTATCTCCCAAAGTAATCGACCATTTGTATTGAAATGTTGGATAAGACGTAGCAGTGATGCAGCATACTGAAGGATTGACGTCGATATCTATCATTGCTTTCAAGTTATTGAGAAAATCCGGGATGGTGGGAGGCAGATTGTGCCACCTCCAGCGGGGCGCGGGTCAATGAAAATATTATCCTGAATCTTCTTCAATTCAGATTCAGGAAACAACACAGTACGTACATGCCGATTAAGCAAATGTACGATGAAGTTTACAAAATCTCTACAAAATAACGAAATAACATGTTCCACCTTGATTTACAGAAAGCTTTGGATAGTTTGCTTAGCAATTATCTTGAGAGAGAAAAAATACACCACATTGTGATACGAGGGGTTTCTTCAACACGAGTCACATATTAACCAGAGGCATACAATATAGATGAGGTTGCATCTAAGAAACAAATGATGAAAATTGGCGTCCTACAGGGCTCAATTTTAGGTCCTCTTTTATTTATTCTCTATATTAATGACACCAGCAATACAACAGACATAGGTACCTTTTACTTATTTGCTGATGATATACGGCAATTTATATTCAGCTAGAAATGTTGAAGAGCGGCAAATAAAGATGAATTAATTAATTAAAAAAATAACGAGTTGTTCCATGTTAATATATTATCACTAAATGCATCAAAGACAAATTACCAAATCTATTCAAGATCAGTGACGTGACAAGATCTTGACATAGCATTAAATGATACACTAAACACGAGAAACCCATGCATTACATACTTTGGAGTTCTTGTAGATGAAAATCGTAAATGGAAGTCATATATATATAGTGTAATATGTGTGATAAGCCGTAATATATAGGAGTTATCAGAATATCTCAGCTTTGTTTATCCTCACAGTAACTTCTATCGCATTGCAATGCATTAATTCCGCCCCATCTAAATTATTGTGCAGTGATATGGATTCTGGGGTAGGAATTATGACACTAACATTAAAAAGCCTTTGATAGTGCGGAAACGAGCGATTTGTCCGCCCCTGTAGCACAGTGGGAGAGGGCTGGGCTTCTAACCTGTCCTGGTAGTGGCAGCCCCAGTTCGATTCAAAGTCAAAGCCTACATTATCAAAGCCTTGCACTCCTCTCAGACGTTACTAGCATACACTGCAAAACAATGAGAACTTTCACTGGTCTTCCTTAGAGAGCCTCACCGGCGCTCGACCGGCAGACCACCTCTCTACCACCACAGGACCCTCAAAGGCCAGCAGAGAGCACTCTACAGATCGGCAGGGGCCTCTAAAGGCCGGCAGAGGGCCCTTTACACTCACTATACAGATTGGCTGGGACACTGCAGATCGACAGGGTCTCTAAAGCCTGGAAGAGGGCCCTCTCCAGGTCAGCAGGGCCCTCTAAATGCCGACAGAGGCCCTCTACAGGTTGGCAGGGCGATCTACAGATTGGCAGGGCGATCTACAGATCGGCAGGGCCCTCTAAAGACCGGCAGAGGACCCTCTCCAGATCGGCAGGGACCCTTTACAGATAGGCAGGGCCCTATAAAGGCCGGCAGAGGGCCCTCTACAACCGGAAGGGGCCCTCTACATGCCGACAGGGGCCCTCTGCAGATCGGCAGGGCCCTTTAAAAGCTGGTAGAGGGCCCTATCCACACTGGCTGGGGCCCCTTTCTACGTATTTACATATAAATGCCTTTAACAGACAAGCAAGTGCTGTTATTTATTCGTGTTACGATTTTTTTTCGGTTCGTGGGTTTTCTTTTATAGGCGTAAGGCGTTTCGCGGGCGCCTGACACCATTCAAACCACTGGAGTCTTCGGCCCCAGGGGTCCTCGCTCGGTCGCCAGAGGGGCCCGCCTGGCCTCCAGGGGGGGGGGGGGGTCATGGCCCTTTGCCCCCTTGTCTACGCCCTTGATTCATACCCGGGTCATGAATCCACCTGCGAAGTCATTTAGTACCTAAATATTTTTTCCTCTTAAAAACATCTGCAAAATATCCATGTTAAAGCAATGGGAGTGTCAGCTGACTGCGATTCCTTGGGCCCAACCACACTGGAGGATCCCGGCGATCGGTTGCACGTGCGGTGAGGAAGTCACGTGACAGAATCCTTACGCCCCTACCTCTATTAAAGGGACTGTCCCACCTTGTGAAAGTTGTCGAATCACACTTAATGTTATGTCTATATGTCAAGCGAGGTCAGCTGAACATTTTCGTGAACTTTTTTCCGAAATGTTTTATCTTGGAAGATATTCAACTTTTAGTTTTAAGCAGAAAGTTGGGTTGGTGACGTCAATATATTTTTTTTTAAATAACAGGGAAATCCTTTGTGCTGCCAAATATATGGCACAATTTTTTGTCGACATCTTTGCGCAGAAAACGCGAACCCCCGGTGTCTAGATTGGCTTAGATTGCGAACCACCCGGGGATCGAGAAATGAAAGACGAAAATATTCCAAGGCTGATCTTAAAACAAGTCGACTAGCATTACCGGTTGGGTAAAGAGAGACGACGCGGTCGGTTTAGAGCCCCTATTCAAATACAAATGGGCCTTATTTTTTACAGATGTCAAAATCAAACTCGAAT
>JAXIVJ010000130.1:2500-5000 GCA_036785665.1 Chirona hameri | reverse complement strand
CACACACACACACACACACACACACACACACACACACACACACACCACACACACACACACACACACACACACACACACACACACACACACACACACACACACACACACACACACACACACACACACACACACACACACACACACACACACACACACACACACACACACACACACACACACACACACACACACACACACACACACACACACACACACACACACACACACACACACACCACACACACACACACACACACACACACACACACACACACACACACACACACACACACACACACACACACACACACACACACACACACACACACACACACACACACACACACACACACACACACACACACACACACACACACACAACACACACACACACACACACACACACACACACACACACACACACACACACACACACACACACACACACACACACACACACACACACACACACACACACACACACACACACACACACACACACACACACACACACACACACACACACACACACACACACACACACACACACACACACACACACACACACACACACACACACACACACACACACACACACACACACACACACACACACACACACACACACACACACACACACCACACACACACACACACACACACACACACACACACACACACACACACACACACACACACACACACACACACACACACACACACACACACACACACACACACACACACACACACACACACACACACACACACACACACACACACACACACACACACACACACACACACACACAACACACACACACACACACACACACACACACACACACACACACACACACACACACACACACACACACACACACACACACACACACACACACACACACACACACACACACACACAACACACACACACACACACACACACACACACACACACACACACACACTCACACACACACACACACACACACACACACACACACACACACACACACACACACACACACACACACACACACACACACACACACACACACACACACACACACACACACACACACACACACACACACACACACACACACACACACACACACACACACACACACACACACACACACACACACACACACACACACACACACACACACACACACACACACACACACACACACACACACACACACACACACACACACACACACACACACACACACACACACACACACACACACACACACACACACACACACACACACACACACACACACACACACACACACACACACACACACACACACACACACACACACACACACACACACACACACACACACACACACACACACACACACACACACACACACACACACACACACACACACACACACACACACACACACACACACACACACACACACACACACACACACACACACACACACACACACACACACACACACACACACACACACACACACACACACACACACACACACACACACACACACACACACACACACACACACACACACACACACACACACACACACACACACACACACACACACACACACACACACACACACACACACACACACACACACACACACACACACACACACACACACACACACACACACACACACACACACACACACACACACACACACACACACACACACACACATACATACATACATACATACATACATACATACATACATACATACATACATACATACATACATACATACATACATACATACATACATAACATACATACATACATACATACATACATACATACATACATACATACATACATACATACTACATACATACATACATACATACATACATACATACATACAACATACATACATACATACATACATACATACATACATACATACATACATACATCATACATACATACATACATACATACATACATACATACATACATACATACATACATACATACATACATACATACATACATACATACATACATACATACATACATACATACATACATACATACATACATACATAACATACATACATACATACATACATACATACATACATACATACATACATACATACATACATACATACATACATACATACATACATACATACATACATACATACATACATACATACATACATACATACATACATACATACATACATACATACATACATACATACATACATACATACATACATACATACATACATACATACATACATACATACATACATACATACATACATACATACATACATACATACATACATACATACATACATACATACATACATACATACATACATACATACATACATACATACATACATACATACATACATACATACATACATACATACATACATACATACATACATACATACATACATACATACATACATACATACATACATACATACATACATACATACATAC
>JAXIVJ010000129.1:366130-395193 GCA_036785665.1 Chirona hameri | reverse complement strand
TTATGTCTTTATGTCTGTCCTCCCTGCCGCTTATGAAGTTCTCTGAGAACTGTCCAAACCTGTCGCTTATGAAGTTCTCTGAGAACTGTCCTGTCCCTGTCGCTTATGAAGTTCTCTGATAACTGTCCTGTCCCTGTCGCTTATGAAGTTCTCTGAGAACTGTCCCTGTCGCTTATGAAGTTCTCTGAGAACTGTCCTGTCACTGTCGCTTATGAAGTTCTCTGAGAACTGTCCTGTCCCTGCCGCTTATGAAGTTCTCTGAGAACTGCCCCTGTCGCTTATGAAGTTCTCTGAGAACTGTCCTGTCCCTGTCGCTTATGAAGTTCTCTGAAAACTGTCCTGTCCCTGTCGCTTATGAAGTTCTCTGAGAACTGTCCTGTCCCTGTCGCTTATGAAGTTCTCTGAGAACTGTCCTGTCCCTGTCGCTTATGAAGTTCTCTGAAAACTGTCCCTTTCGCTTATGAAGTTCTCTGAGAACTGTCCTGTCCCTGTCGCTTATGAAGTTCTCTGAAAACTGTCCTGTCCCTGCCGCTTATGAAGTTCTCTGAAAACTGTCCTGTCCCTGTCGCTTATGAAGTTCTCTGAGAACTGTCCTGTCCCTGTCGCTTATGAAGTTCTCTGAGAACTGTCCTGTCCCTGTCGCTTATGAAGTTCTCTGAGAACTGTCCTGTACCTGTCGCTTATGAAGTTCTCTGAGAACTGTCCTGTCCCTGTCTCTTATGAAGTTCTCGGAGAACTGTCCTGTCCCTGTCCGCTTATGAAGTTATCTGAGAACTGTCCTGTCCCTGTCGCTTATGAAGTTCTCTGAGAACTGTCCTGTCCCTGTCGCTTATGAAGTTCTCTGAGAACTGTCCTGTACCTGTCGCTTATGAAGTTCTCTGAGAACTGTCCTGTCCCTGTCGCTTATGAAGTTCTCTGAGAACTGTCCTGTCCCTGTCGCTTATGAAGTTCTCTGAGAACTGTCCTGTCCCTGTCGCTTATGAAGTTTTCTGAGAACTGTCCTGTCCCTGCCGCTTATGAAGTTATATGAGAACTGTCCTGTCCCTGTCGCTTATGAAGTTCTCTGAGAACTGTCCTGTCCCTGTCGCTTATGAAGTTCTCTGAGAACTGTCCTGTCCCTGCCGCTTATGAAGTTATATGAGAACTGTCCTGTCCCTGTCGCTTATGAAGTTCTCTGAGAACTGTCCTGTCCCTGCCGCTTATGAAGTTATATGAGAACTGCCCTGTCCCTGCCGCTTATGAAGTTCTCTGAGAACTGTCCTGTCCCTGCCGCTTATGAAGTTATATGAGAACTGTCCTGTCCCTGTCGCCTATGAAGTTCTCTGAGAACTGTCCTGTCCCTGTCGCTTATGAAGTTCTCTGAGTACTGTCCTGTCCCTGTCGCTTATGAAGTTATCAGAACTGTCCTGTCCCTGCCGCTTATGAAGTTATATGAGAACTGTCCTGTCCCTGTCGCTTATGAAGTTCTCTGAGAACTGTCCTGTCCCTGCCGCTTATGAAGTTCTCTGAAAACTGTCCCTGTCGCTTATGAAGTTCGCTGAGAACTGTCCTGTCCCTGTCGCTTATGAAGTTCTCTAAGAACTGTCCCTGTCGCTTATGAAGTTCTCTAAGAACTGTCCTTGTCGCTTATGAAGTTCTCTGAGAACTGTCCCTGTCGGTTTGAAGTTCTCTGAGAACTGTCCTGTACCTGTCGCTTATGAAGTTCTCTGAGAACTGTCCTGTCCCTGTCGCTTATGAAGTTCTCTGAGAACTGTCCTGTCCCTGCCGCTTATGAAGTTCTCTGAGAACTGTCCCTGTCGCTTATGAAGTTCGCTGAGAACTGTCCTGTCCCTGTCGCTTATGAAGTTCTCTGAGAACTGTCCCTGTCGCTTATGAAGTTCTCTAAGAACTGTCCTTGTCGCTTATGAAGTTATCTGAGAACTGTCCCTGTCGCTTTTGAAGTTCTCTGAGAACTGTCCTGTACCTGTCGCTTATGAAGTTCTCTGAGTACTGTCCTGTCCCTGTCGCTTATGAAGTTCTCTGAGAACTGTCCTGTCCTGTCGCTTATGAAGTTCTCTGAGAACTGTCCCTGTCGCTTATGAAGTTCTCTGAGAACTGTCCTGTCCCTGTCACTTATGAAGTTCTCTGAGTACTGTCCTGTCCCTGTCGCTTATGAAGTTATCAGAACTGTCCTGTCCCTATCGCTTATGAAGTTCTCTGAGAACTGTCCTGTCCCTATCGCTTATGAAGTTCTCTGAGAACTGTCCTGTCCCTGTCGCTTATGAAGTTCTCAGAACTGTCCTGTCCCTGTCGCTTATGAAGTTCTCTGAGAACTGTCCTGTACCTGTCGCTTATGAAGTTCTCTGAGAACTGTCCTGTCCCTGTCGCTTATGAAGTTCTCTGAGAACTGTCCTGTCCCTGTCGCTTATGAAGTTATCTGAGAACTGTCCTGTCCCTGTCGCTTATGAAGTTCTCGAACTGTCCTGTACCTGTCGCTTATGAAGTTCTCTGAGAACTGCCCTGTCCCTGTCGCTTATGAAGTTCTCTGAGAACTGTCCTGTCCCTGTCGCTTATGAAGTTCTCTGAGAACTGTCCTATCCCTGTCGCTTATGAAGTTTTCTGAGAACTGTCCTGTCCCTGCCGCTTATGAAGTTATATCAGAACTGTCCTGTCCCTGTCGCTTATGAAGTTCTCTGAGAACTGTCCTGTCCCTGTCGCTTATGAAGTTCTCTGAGAACTGTCCTGTCCCTGCCGCTTATGAAGTTATATGAGAACTGTCCTGTCCCTGTCGCTTATGAAGTTCTCTGAGAACTGTCCTGTCCCTGCCGCTTATGAAGTTATATGAGAACTGCCCTGTCCCTGCCGCTTATGAAGTTCTCTGAGAACTGTCCTGTCCCTGCCGCTTATGAAGTTATATGAGAACTGTCCTGTCCCTGTCGCTTATGAAGTTCTCTGAGAACTGTCCTGTCCCTGTCGCTTATGAAGTTCTCTGAGTACTGTCCTGTCCCTGTCGCTTATGAAGTTATCAGAACTGTCCTGTCCCTGCCGCTTATGAAGTTATATGAGAACTGTCCTGTCCCTGTCGCTTATGAAGTTTTCTGAGAACTGTCCTGTCCCTGTCGCTTATGAAGTTCTCTGAGAACTGTCCCTGTCGCTTATGAAGTTCTCTGAGAACCGTCCCTGTCGCTTATGAAGTTATCTAAGAACTGTCCCTGTCGCTTATGAAGTTCTCTGAGAACTGTCCCTGTCGCTTAAGAAGTTCTCTGAGAACTGTCCTGTCCCTGTCGCTTATGAAGTTCTCTGAGAACTGTCCTGTCCCTGCCGCTTATGAAGTTCTCTGAAAACTGTCCCTGTCGCTTATGAAGTTCGCTGAGAACTGTCCTGTCCCTGTCGCTTATGAAGTTCTCTGAGAACTGTCCCTGTCGCTTATGAAGTTCTCTAAGAACTGTCCTTGTCGCTTATGAAGTTCTCTGAGAACTGTCCCTGTCGCTTTGAAGTTCTCTGAGAACTGTCCTGTGCCTGTCGCTTATGAAGTTCTCTGAGAACTGTCCTGTCCCTGTCGCTTATAAAGTTCTCTGAGAACTGTCCTGTCCCTGCCGCTTATGAAGTTCTCTGAGAACTGTCCCTGTCGCTTATGAAGTTCGCTGAGAACTGTCCTGTCCCTGTCGCTTATGAAGTTCTCTGAGAACTGTCCCTGTCGCTTATGAAATTCTCTAAGAACTGTCCTTGTCGCTTATGAAGTTCTCTGAGAACTGTCCCTGTCGCTTTTGAAGTTCTCTGAGAACTGTCCTGTACCTGTCGCTTATGAAGTTCTCTGAGTACTGTCCTGTCCCTGTCGCTTATGAAGTTCTCTGAGAACTGTCCTGTCCCTGTCGCTTATGAAGTTCTCTGAGAACTGTCCTGTCGCTTATGAAGTTCTCTGAGAACTGTCCTGTCCCTGTCACTTATGAAGTTATCTGAGTACTGTCCTGTCCCTGTCGCTTATGAAGTTATCAGAACTGTCCTGTCCCTGTCGCTTATGAAGTTCTCTGATAACTGTCCTGTCCCTATCGCTTATGAAGTTCTCTGAGAATTGTCCTGTCCCTGTCGCTTATGAAGTTCTCAGAACTGTCCTGTCCCTGTCGCTTATGAAGTTCTCTGAGAACTGTCCTGTACCTGTCGCTTATGAAGTTCTCTGAGAACTGTCCTGTCCCTGTCGCTTATGAAGTTCTCTGAGAACTGTCCTGTCCCTGTCGCTTATGAAGTTCTCTGAGAACTGTCCTGTCCCTGTCGCTTATGAAGTTCTCTGAGAACTGCCCTGTCCCTGTCGCTTATGAAGTTCTCTGAGAACTGTCCTGTACCTGTCGCTTATGAAGTTCTCTGAGAACTGTCCTGTCCCTGTCGCTTATGAAGTTCTCTGAGAACTGTCATGTCCCTGCCGCTTATGAAGTTATATGAGAACTGTCCTGTCCCTGTCGCTTATGAAGTTATCTGAGAACTGTCCTGTCCCTGTCGCTTATGAAGTTCTCTGAAAACTGCCCTGTCCCTGTCGCTTATGAAGTTCTCTGAGAACTGTCCTGTCCCTGTCGCTTATGAAGTTCTCTGAGAACTGTCCTGTCCCTGTCGCTTATGAAGTTCTCTGAGAACTGGCCTGTCCCTGTCGCTTATGAAGTTATCTGAGAACTGGCCTGTCGCTTATGAAGTTCTCTGAGAACTGTCCCTGTCGCTTATGAAGTTCTCTGAGAACTGTCCTGTCCCTGTCGCTTATGAAGTTCTCTGAGAACTGTCCTGTCCCTGCCGCTTATGTAGTTCTCTGAGAACTGTCCCTGTCGCTTATGAAGTTCTCTGAGAACTGTCCTGTCCCTGTCGCTTATGAAGTTCTCTGATAACTGGCCTGTCCCTGTCGCTTATGAAGTTCTCTGAGAACTGGCCTGTCCGTCGCTTATGAAGTTCTCTGAGAACTGGCCTGTCCCTGTCGCTTATGAAGTTCTCTGAGAACTGTCCTGTCCCTGCCGCTTATGAAGTTCTCTGATAACTGTTCAAGTCCAACACTAAACTGACAGGCACACTGGATTTTGTTACCCAGTGTATGCAATAACAATAACCCTGAATTACAACTTCGCCAAAACATAAAACGAAGAGGAAAACCGCAGTGAACCCGGCTCATCGCATGCAGCATACCACTATAGGGCCTGTTCCCCTGGCGCCTCTGCTATAGGTCCTGTTCCCGTAGCGCCTCTAACCTCCTCCAAGTTGCTCCAACTTGCAACTGCCGTATCCTATTGCACAGGCAGTGTCAAGTTGGAGCAACTTGGAGGTTAGAGGAGGTTAGAAGCGCCACGGGAACAGGCTCACACAATCTATAGTTCACTCTACCTCCACTAGATGGCTCTCACTGCGCGGCATATTCGGCAGCCGGCAGCCGGCGGGCGGCGAGGCGGGTGGCCGGTGGCCGGCAGCGCCACGGAAACAGGCTCACACAGGCTATAGTTCACTCTACCGCCACTAGATGTCTCTCACTGCGCGGCATATTCGGCAGCCGGCGAGGCGGGTGGCCGGTGGCCGGCCGGCAGCTCAGCTGACTGCGCCGGCTGGTAGAGGCTGACCCTCTCCCAACCGACCCGCCGACCCACCGACCCTGCTGACCCACATGCCCCCGGCGGCAGGGGGACGGCAGGGGGACGGCGGGGGCGGGGGGAGGGGTGCAGCGCTGCCATCCCGTGAGTCGGCGACGCACCAAATTTGGCAGTCGCGAGGCCGGTGGCGGTGTGGCGGCGGCGGCGGCGGCGGCGGCGGCGGAGTCGGCGATGTGGAGGAGAGTAGGGCGCCATGTAAGGATGCCCGTCGGTTTATATTCCAGCCCGGGGTGGGTTGCCAATCCCGCCAGTGCCGTACAGGGAAGGTCTGCCCATCGCCCAGGTCAGGACAGCCGCCGCTGGCCGGCCGCCGCCCAGAGAAGGAAGGAGGGACAGCCGCCGCCCACCGCCCGCCAGAGGCCCGGGCACGATTTAAAAGTTGGGGGGGGGGGGGGGGGGGGACAAACCAATTTTGACTAGCCATCCCATTTTTCTTCACGGATTTCGACTTTCACTTCAACTGGAGCCCTACGGGGTCATTCATAATGAATGCTAATCTTAAAACACTTAAAAAAGAAAATAAATATATTTTCATACTTGATAATGATATATTGCCATGATCGTAAAACAATAGGGTTTTCATTCATAATAATCTCGGACAGGTATATTTTATGAGCTTCCAACACTAGTGCCGTTTGTGCGGAAACATATTTCGGCTCTTCTCTGAAAGATATGCCGCACCGCACCGCACGCCTGATATCTTCCGGTTAGAAGTTAGAACTATCGAACGAAGCCCTCCACGGGCGTCCACAATTTAAAGGGAATGTTTCACCTTTCTGAAAGTTGTCAAATATATGCTGGTTGTAGTCGAAAATATGAAGTAAGTGCTGCTGAAAACGATGGTGAATTTTTTCTCTCGAAACGTCACTTAACTTTATACAAATTAAGTTTTTTTTGGGGGGGATGATGACGTCATTATTGAGCTATAGACCGCGCTGATTGGGCGTCAAAGTGGGATTGGCGGAAAAAGTGGCTGTCAGCCAATCAGCGGCGGCACTAGCCTAGACCCCATTTTGCAAACTATAAATTAAATTGCTTAAAAACGGCTAAGTTTTTGGGAAAATTACCTTAGTATTTTCGGCATTTCAATAACGGCCAAAGATATCTAAAATATCAGTTCAAAACCAATACATAGGTGAAACATTCCCTTTAAGGAGTGTTGCAGGAGAGTTGTGCGAAAATTCGGTGAACGCCTCCGACCAGAACCAGTAGTCCAGGGGAAATATAGGTATGGACTGCGAGAGGCCACGTTCGATCGGTCAGGCGGCTGATGGCATGTCCGTCAAATAGCTATGTCAACGACAGCCGCACTGCTGCTGTCTGTGCAGGGTGCCGGACGAAAAGTCGAATGGGAAAAAGTAAACGGATGTTAACCCGCGCGGCGCTGGGGGGGAGGGGGGGGGGGGTAAATTTTACCCCCCCCCCCTCCCGGATTTTCTCCATAACTTGACAACTATGACAGATATCAAAGTGAAACTTACGGTAGCTTATGGTGCATGAATTCTACGTCTTCTGCCATTTTTTTTTTTAAATTCGTGAAAATTTGTGCAGATAATGATGTTTTAGTGACGTCATGCCATGTCATTTTGGTGAAAAAACGTTAAATGTTTGAAAAATCGTAGAAAATAGCGTGTTACTGCAAATTGCAAATAAAAGGCGTCAAAAGAAGGGAAATAACATTGTCTTTGACATGGCTACCTCAGATTTTAAAAATTTTGGTTTTTGACCCCCAAAAATGCAAAAAACTGATTTTTGGGGAAGAATTTCCACAAAAGTTTTTTGTTTGAAGATTTTCAAAAAAACGGAAGATATATTAGAGAACCGAGTATGAACGATGTTCAAACCAAATTTCAAAGCAATTTATTTATTTTTGACTGACTTATGGCTCTCTAAGAACAAGTAACTCATGACGTCATTTTTTAAATTGCGTTTTTTGGCTTTTACTGACCAGATACAGACAAATAAATGCCACCACTGTATTTCGAAGACAAAACTAGTCTAGAAACATGCAATGTTTATTTAGATTAATCAATTTCAAATTTTGACCTTATTGTGACCTGACCTTGACCTGAGGACGATTATATGGTGTCAGGCTGTGAAAATGGTTGCTTCTATCGAATTGTACGTGTAAAATAACCCATACAACATGTGTCGCATGGCTTTCGTAGACCTGTGACCTTGTGTGACCTGACCTTGACCTTGACCTTTGCTTACAATTTCACTTTTACTTATGCGGGAAATGCATTATACACTCTGGAGCACTTTGTGAGATAATAGTTGCAATATAAGGCTTTGGATGGAATGTATAGCCCCAAAAACTCAAATACTTACATTTTACATTTCACCTGACCGTGACCTGACATGTGACCTTATTTTAATAATTTAGAGTATGCATTCGATTCTTCTCGTTGAGAGCTTGCGATCGCCGCATTGCGCGTCTCGCTGCGGTTATTGGTTCGGAAGATACGAGGGGGGGGGGGGTAAAATTTACCCCCAGCGCCGCGCGTTCGGCTGGAGACCCCAGCGCCGCGCGGGTTAAGTAATGGGACATTTAGTCAATAGTAAAAAGTAAAAAGTCCTAAAAGTCGGCGGGTAAAAAGTCGACGTGGAAAAAAGTAAACGGTGAAAAAGTCAAACGGATAAAAAGTCAATTGACGAAAAGTCAACAGGGTAAAAAGTCAACTGTCAAAAAGTCGACATGGAAAAAAGTCGACGGACCAAAAGTCAAACGGATAAAAAGTAAAATGACAAAAAGTCAACATGGTAAAAAGTCAACAGTCAAAAAGTCAACATGGAAAAAAGTCGACGGACCAAAAATCAAACGGGTAAAAGGTCAAGTGACAAAAAGTCAACAGGGTAAAAAGTCAACAGACGAAAAGGAAAAAAGGGTTAAAAGTCAAAAGATAAAAAGTAAACGGACGGAAAGTCAAGGGGTAAAAAGTCGACGTCGCTAAAAGTCAAAAGACGAAAAGTCGAAATGGGAAAAAGTCGAAGGATAAAAAGTCGAAATGGTAAAAAGCCAACGTCGCTAAAAGTCAAAAGATGAAAAGAAGAAATGGTAAAAAGTCAACGTCGCTAAAAGTCGAAAGATGAAAAGTAAAAAACGTAAAAAGTCGAGATGGAAAAAAAAAAAATACGTTAAAAGTCAAATAGCAAAAAGTCGACGTCGATAAAAGTCAAAAGATGAAGAGTAAAAAGTTGAAATGGCAAAAAGTCAATGACGATAATCAGTTCATTTGGCCCATTGAATTTTCGTCTCTTGACTTCCCGTTCATTCAATTATTTTCTTTGGACTATCCGACTATTAACGCGGAAGTCGCGTTTTATACCTCAACAACGTATGTACACTGTACATATATACCTATTACCTACCTACAGTTTAAAATAATTGAGATTAGTCGACTTATGCTTTGGTTAGTTGATTGTGGTGTGACCTATTTATTAACGTGTTCAAACATGGATACAAAATCAGTACTTCATGTCTTATGTATTTATGTAGATATGTTATATATGGTTCAAATTATAACTGAAGATCATATTCTGCAGTGCCGCATCCAACGATACCTGCCCCTAAGCAAGTTGTCAACGTTTCTTTGTTGGTTGAACTCTTCAAAGCTTCCTTCCTTAGGCAATGCTTCAACAATACATTGACATATCTTACACTTTGATCGTATACGATCAAAGTATGTAAGTTCTCGTGATAAACGATAACGTTACCGAGGGCCTGAAAATTCAAATTGACTTGCTTATCTCCTGTTCAATAGTTAAGCACAAATAAAATATGGCAATTGGCATACCCTTAACCATGGCTTCGATTCCACTTTTACGTGAGACAAACTTCAGTCAAGATGTGTATTGATGCAGTCTGAGTCATGTATCAATGAAAACATGTATCATGAACAACTATGCCATCAGAAGGTATTTTGCCGACCATGGCAAAACAAACCCTCCCAAACCCAAGAAAACAAATAATTACTCTGGATTAGATGCATCAAACTATTCACAATACCCAAATGAAATTCAACTGACCCAAGCATTGATTTTTTACGCGTTTATTTTTAGCTATGTGACTTTTTACAATTTGACTTTTGGTGAGTTGCTTTTTGCCATGTTGACTTCTCGACTTTTTACCTTTCGACTTTTATCTTTCGACTTTTTATCTTTCGACTTTTCATCTTTCGACTTTTATCTATACGACTTTTTACTATTCGACTTTTAGCGTGTTGACTTTTTGCCATGTTGACTTTTTACCCTTTCGACTTTTTATCTTTCGACCTTTATCCATACGACTTTTTACTATTCGACTTTTAGCGTGTTGACTTTTTGCCATGTTGACTTTTTACCTGTTCGACTTTTTTATCTTTCAACTTTTAGCGATGTCGACTTTTTACCCCTTGACTTTTCGTCCCTTGACTTTCCGTCCGTTTACTTTTTCCCTTTTGACTTTTTACCCTGGAATTGTCTGTGCACTGTGGGCCTATGGCACCATCTTTCTGCATCAAGAGACGGTCTCTTCTGACCTTTTGGCATACCTGAAGTCAGAGACCATCTTGGAGAAGCTTCAGGTCTACGAACAATGGTACAAGATGTAACACCCTGCTGGCGTCGACTGTTATTGAGATTGCGGCCAGAATAGAGTTATCAAATTGTCAAATTGGCGCTTAACCCTATTTGTAACAGGCTCCTGGCTACCCCTATTTGTAACAGGGGGGGGGGGGGGGGGGGCGGATTCCGCCCCCCCCCCGGAGATCTCGAGATCTACCCGTCCGATTTAAAAAAAAAACGGTGTTTGGTTCCTCTCAACACGATCTACATTTCTAAATAATACAAATATCTAAATTTTGGATAGGGGGGCAACAGGGGGCAAAAACAACTACAAATTTTAGTGGTATTTTTGATCCGACATAGCTTTCATGTTTATAGACCAATTTTAACACAACTAATAGGAATCGATAGAGATTGAATTGGAAATTGATATATGACAGTGACGTTTGAAAATTCAAAAATCATAGGCGTGTGCAGGTCACTCAATATGAGGGTGAAGTAAATGCGTAATAAAACCATTTTTTATGTTTTTTTTTATAAATGAAATGGTATGTGATTGTGACATTAGACAAAACAGTTATACATCATATTTTTTGCCATAGGCGGTACCAGGTTAGTGAAAAAGGGAGGTAAATTGGAGAAAAAATATTAACCGCAGACAAGTTGCTACCCAGCACTATAAATATGTTACTGATCGTAGATAGTTCCTTTTTGCATGTTGTACTTCATCATAGGCGTATCCAGGATCCAAACTGGGGCGGCGCAAGACATTTTGAAAAGTATATTATCCGCTATTATGATACTAACTAGTCAACAGTGACTATTTCACTTACAACTTCAATTGACATTGCTTACCCCCCTTTTTACCCTACCTGGACTCGCCTATTATCTTATAATCGTTCGTAGAGTAGCCTGTGGTGCGTGTTTCATCCGAAAACTGCAGTATGTTATGTCATTGTACGTCCATGCCTCTGTTTCCTTGCAATAATATGACCCCCTTTCTTCCATTCCTGAGCGCGCCTCTGCAAAAAATGACTTTATTCCCTTTTCTGGCCTCATATGTGCATATATCATTATAAGCTAAACGTCTATTGCTCCGTTATCGCTGGCATATCGTCATCTCCATGCCAGTCACCCCCCTTTTCATGTTCCTGAACACGCCCCTGAAACTCTATATGTAATAAATTATGCAAATAATGGAAGCAGAAGCTATCTTTTACATCTTGATAGCTATAAATTCCCCTTACATCGCTCTATTGGCTTCCCGCCAAGCATTGAATACTTCCTGGAAACCCCCCTCCCTTTTCAAGCCCCTGAAACCGCCTCTGCCATGCAATTTGTATGATATTTCATTAACATCAACTAATTTGCACTTGTTGTAATCACCGTAAACCGATGTAACTCATTTATACTTGATGCAGTTAGGAAGAAATCGTGAAGATCGCATTTCCGTATTATCGCCAAATGTCGCCTCCGAACCCACCCAAAACTGTGCCCTGGAACCGCCTCTGTTCAGGTTAAAAAATTTGACTCCAAATGCGGTATTCCATTATATGAAAAGTCCGAAAATTGCATGGGCCTGCTCCCAGCCGTTCTGGAGATATCTGCGAAAAACATGAGGGGGGGGGGGGGCGGAATCCGCCCCAGCCCCGTTACAAATAGGGGGGGGGGGGCGGAATCCCCCCCCCCCCCTGTTACAAATAGGGTTAAGTAAGCGTAGATGCGTTCTTTTGTGTTTGTTCTGACCGTGATCCAATGAAACCGTAGCAAAACTGACAAAATAAACATGAAACATCAAAACATCTTCAAAAGCAAATGGCAGCGCTCCTCACAAAATTCCTCCAAGTCTTCCTTCTGAAGATGTACAAAATATTTGTTATAGATACTCAGCTCACTCCAATCATGCTTGCCCCTGTCTTGGGATCACTGGCAGCTCTCTGCACTTTGAGGCGTAATGACCAGAGGCGGATTCATGAGGGGGCATAGGGTCATGCCCCCCCCGAAACAACTTATATAAATCGGCCGAAAATATCCACATCGGGTTTTAAAGAAGATCTAAGCAACTCCTACTAAGGCAAGATTATTTCGATCATTTCTTAATGCACTATGAAGCAAAATTCGATGAGTGATTAAAGGAAATAGTTCACCTTCAACATTAGTTTTGAACTGAGATAGCAGTTTTGTAGCCCGTGTTGAGAAACCCCTATCTGCAAGTTTTCTTGACTGAAAAGACTCTCCAGCCGAATATATTTGAGTTTTTGGCGAAGGAATGCGGTGCTGGCGAAAGAATGTTGTACTGGTTCTAGACCGGGCAGAGGCTATACCATCAGCCAATCAGCTTGCAGCTGGTGCTAGCAAGCGGTCGCCGGCCGCCGGTTGGAACATCTCCAATGCGAGTCTATCTTTACGCGACTACTTTCGAATCTGATTGGCTGAACCATTGTTTACATTCGCGTGACGTCAGGACTCTGACTCAGAGAGTATGCATATAGTTTTGATAAACAATACAAATGTACGGCCTTATGTCCTGAATCGGCGCGATATAAGGCCATTTTTGGCAATATAAAAAGAAATTGTATTAAAAAATATAATCAAATCTTGTTGGGTAAAATTTTTCCAAGGTGAACTATTTCCTTTAACCCGCGACTAGGTGGGCCTCTGAGCCACCTTCGCCCTGGTGGGGGGGGGGGGGGGAGGGGGTCAAAATGACTCACCACTCTAACTCTAAAAGGGCTAGGAAGACGCGGAAAGAAAGTTTGAAAGCTTTCGACAAGGGCATTTCAAGTTATTTCGGTTATTTTTGGCCTCAGATCAGTATTTAGGTCACCAGAGGTCATCAAATATAAGATTTTCCCGGTTTAGGGCTTTCCTTCCAACACCCCCCCCCCCCCCCCCATTATCTCAGGAACTATGATAGCTAACAAGGGAACTATGAACAAACGGCAAATAACAGTCGAAAGCTCTTGCAAAAATGCAATCGCATTTGGTGTCAGATTTGGGCTCAGGTCAATAGTTTAGTCGCCAGAGGTCATCAAAGGTCACGAGGGCATTTTTCAAAAAAAATGCTTTCGTGAATAACTTTGTATTTGTTAAACATGGAGCAACAATTTTAACAGCATCGTGTTTTTCTCATCAAGGCACTTCGAAACATATTAACGGTGACCTGGTTAGGTCAACTTCAAAATTTGACCTCAAGCCAAGGTGACCCAGGTAGGTCATGTTGCATATGGGGCGATGCGACTCGACGAGACAAACACAGTGGTGTCCTTCACACGTCTGTATCTATATTATATCAAGAGTTATTAGCAAAAAGGTGTTGTTTACCTCAGATGACCTCAGCTGACCTTGCAGAAGTCACTGAGCAACAATTGCACCTGGGTCATCAAGAATGAGCTAAAATAACATGATTCTGAAATAATTGTCCTAATCTAATGCATATTCTGTGAATAGGAAGCATTTTTATATTTTCCCATTCACTTATAATCGGGAGGTCAGGAAATTGACCTGACTTTAGGTCACCGATACAACAACAAACAAATCCGAGATAAACGAATTGTAGGTACCTATGACTTGATGAAATCCTACAAGTTTCAAATCTCTCGGACAAAGACTGTGACTGGCACGACCACAAACATTTTTGGTGGTAGGGTCACCTGACCTGACCTGGTGACCTAACCTGAGATGACCTGAGGTCAAAACTTTCACACAATGTGGGTTATTGATGCCCAAATAGCTGTACCAAATTTGGCGCAGTGCCGCCGTTTTCCTGCTATTCCCGAAAAAACACAGCGGGGGGGGGGGGGGTCAAAATGTCTCCCCCACACACACACACCAGGGTGAGAGTTAACGCAAGTTAACGGAAACGTGCAAGGGCAATTGTCGAAAATACCTACATCCAAAACCAACGTGTTTTGTTTTCGATCGATAGGATACCGGGCTATTACGATATAATAAACTCTGAACTGGGTCGACGCAAAATTGGTTCAGGAGTCTTTTAAGACTAGCACCGAAACACTCTGCCTCCAGATCATCAGGAATGAAGAGTTTTGGGGACAGTGAGGAGACTTCGCAATCCATGCCATAACCCATGCCATGTCACATATTTGTCACGTCGTACGTACAGGGGCCCGCAGTTGCTATGGTACACACTAAGGCCCGGCTTATTTTCTCCTCTTATAGCGTATGTTTGACGGCGAATTAAAAAACGACCATTATATGCATTCAAACCGCATTATTGAGAGCTTCAAATTTATATATTGACGCACTGGCTCACCTTATCCATTGGCTGCTTTTAATCAAAAATCCGTTTTTGGCGCTTTGCGGTGGTAAAAACGGATTTTTGCTTAAAAACAGCCAATGGATAAGGTGTCAATATATCAATTCGAAGCTCTCAGTAATGCAGTGTGAATTCATATATGGTCGTTTCTTAATTCGCCGTCAAACATACGCTAGAGGAGAAAGAAGTCGGACCTTAGTGTGTACCATAGCAACTGCGGGTACGGGGTACCTGTACATCATAGTTCAATGTTTCAGGTCACTTGTCTCTGTAATGCCTAACTTCCCGTGAAGAATAAAGCGCTTTTTAGGGAATGATGAGATCAGCCACGCCAAATTTGGGGGAGGGGTGCTTAACGGTCCAGAAGCTGGAGAAAGGAAGGCAAGCACTCCCTCTCCCCCACCTTTCTGTTCCCAGGCCATATGCAAGGTGACATGGCCCCCAAAACGCCTAAAATCGAAAGAAAATTGACACATTTTTCGATTGAAAAGGAATTCCAAGGAACTTTAACTATTTTGCTTAATCACCTATTAAAGCCTAAGGAAGCGAAATCTGTCAAGCGCTTATGATAATCAGAGACTGTTGGGGATTTGGCCCCTAAACCACCTTTTTGTCGTTCTGGATCCGTGCATGAACAGTGATGCGTCAAGCAGACAAAGTTGGTAAGGCAATAATTGCCACACCACCTTTGGTTTTGGCCCCACCAACGTTGTATTTGACACAAACTTGCTCAATTTGAAGGCATTTTAACGTTGAAGAAGATATTTCCCAGCTAGGAACCCAAAAAGTAATTATCCAGCTCTGAATCTCACAATTTGACCCACCAACTTCTTTGGAAACGCTTCTGCCGTGACCGCTACCAAATTAAATTTGTTTGCAGGGCCGTCGCCAAACTCACATTTTCGATGTCTTATATGAAAAAATAAGTTGTTTTACGGAACGTTAAGATCAGCCACGCCAAAGTTGGGGGGGGGGGGCTGCCCCCCCCCCCCCCCACCCCCCACCCCGTCCCGAAGTTGGGGGGGGGGGGCAGGGGGCAAGCGTCCCCTCTTCCCCCCCCCCCCTGTTCCCGGGCCCCTGCCGCCGGCCGCTCATCGCACCATCTCAGTCATATCGTCCAGAAGTGAGCGCCAACTGTACACGAGGACGAGTTTGACAGGCAACTTGCAACGTGTACAGGAAAAGTCTAGGGCGGGTCTAGAGTAACCAAAATGAGTTTATTTGGGGCCTGGGGAGGGGGTCCAAAGTCATATAAAATGTAAAGGCTCATCAGAGTTCCCTTCCTTGTGCGTTTAACAGTGAATTAAATTAAGCCTTCCTTGTTAAAAAATAATTGTCCTTAAATAAGGAAATACCCATTTTCCGCCGATTTTAAGTCCCTTTTGGGGAATGACCACGATATATTTGAAGGCATTTAAAGGGAGTGTGCCTACTCACATCGCTTAGTTGGGGTTATTGACACTGGTCTATAGAACACAATTTTCTGAATTGAACCATTACTTCATTTCTCCAGATTCACCCTAGTTGCTGAGATATTCAAAGACTCCAGGAATTTGCTTGGGAGCAAAAAGTTATCGGGTAGACTCCAGATGGCTTCCCACTACTAAAAGCACTGCAACTATCGATTATACCGCTAGCATATCGTTATCACAGGTCAATAGCAATTCGAACAAACAGCTCGTGCGCGCTGATAGTAGCTGCCGAACAACAGAACCTGGGCGGCCATCATGCTTTTCGACGTTTTTTTTTACATTGAACCAGACTGGTTATTAATTTGTATGCGATGTTCGGGCTCGCACTAAGAGCTGGAGTTTTCGCAGCAATTGGCCGCCAGAGACCGCTAGTGAGCCATGGTGTTTACCCTGGCTCACTAGCGGTCCCTGGCGGCCTGAAGCTGCTAAAACTCCAGCTTTTAGTGCGAGCTATCTCGTTCGTATCTTTGGTAGCTGTGTTATCGTGGTTTTAGTTTGGCAATTGGTATTGTCCTTCCAGTAACTTGACAATCCTGACTGATGCGTTGACAAATCTTCAAACGAACGATAACGGTCATTTGTGGAAATGCCGAATCAGTGCTGCGTCCGTGGTTGTAGATCAAGGCTGTATAAACAAAAATCGTGCATATGACTACGAAGAAGCTTCTCGATCGCTGCACCGCCCACCGGTACGTGTTGACATACGGTTTTGACTGATAGTAGTTTGAATAAAAATAATTATTGAACACTAAAGGCTATTATAATGTATTTTAAATATTAGGTCAAGGTAAGTCGGTATTCGTCATTGGCATAGGCCGTCTTCAGGTTATTCAGTAACCTGATTCGGATTCTTAACACAATAAATATGAAAAACCGATGGTTCATAATTTAAAAATGTTTGGTAGGTATTTTTAAGTATTTTCCAATTAATTAGTAACATTTACATGAGAAATAGACAGAACTGCAACTAATCAGATTTGTAACCTGAAAATAGACTATGATTGAAACTCTGGTATTAGTTCAGTAATTCACCTCCCCAGTTTATGGTGTTTTTGAGGTCCTTAATAGTAGAAGAGTAGTCTGCTGACTAATATTATGACATACTGAACAGTGGGTTATCTTTCTTGTAGAGGTTGATTTTCCATTGGGTCTGCAGTGCTGGAATATTTTTATCTTTGCACTTCGCTGAGATGCAAAGATAAAAAGGTTTAGCACACATTCAATGATAAAGTGAAATAATGTGTTATCTTTGCATCCCTCTGAGATACAAGATGAGGTCATGTGAGTTCCGACTAAAAATCAAGTACTGAACTGAACTAGACTGAATCAACCTCTACTTAAAAAAATATGGAATTCTTCATGTCTGCCTTGTGGAAGATAAAAAATATTTCTGTGTGTTCCTGAAAAACCTCGCTCCTTCGTTGTTCAGTTTTTCAGTCACACGCTTGGAAAATATATTATTATTTTCCACTCGGAGCCATGAAGAATCCTCTATACTGTCTGTCTACAAGATGGTCTGGGGTGGGGGTCCAGGGGGACGATGCCCACTCAGTGTGTTCCACAGCACAGCGAGTGAATGCGAGCGGAGCGTTCTAAACATGGGTCCCTATGACCGTAATTGCTGTAAAGGTTAGGTCAGGTTTGATTATGTATAGTTTTTGGTGACATAGTTTTGGTATTACTGGTACGCTTTTCTGTCTGTCGTAATAATACTCTCTTCCTTTGTTATGGACCTCAAGAACACCATTAACTGAGGAGGTGAATTGCTGAACTAAAATCCGAAACTGAACAGAAACTCGTCCCTTATGTCATTAGTGTAATTATGTCATTGTCATGTTGTGTTATATCATTAGTGTAACGCTTCAGTTTTATAATTATTTTTGCCTCAACGCTCATCTTCAAAAGAGAGCTATTAGATATTATAATTGTTTTGTAATGGTTATTTTTGATAGATCACTAAATAAATATATTTAATTATTTTCTACTTTTGAAGACAAAAAGGGGCTTTGCTCAGTCCAGACTGGTTACTGATTTAACTTTTTTAGCACGATTCAATCACAATTCATTTTGGAACCTGAATGATTAAATCACTGTTCAATTCATGGAGCAATTTTTTTTGTGAATTGATTAAATCAATGCATAAAAAAAATGTGCATTTATATATGTTCTGTATTTCAGGGTGCCAGGGCAGACAGCCAGCTGTTGGCTGCCTCGATGGCAGCATGCAGATTGAAGGAGGCAATGCGTGTGTGCTTCAGGCACTTTGCGGCTCATGATTATGAGTCAGGCTCACATGTTAAGTTGAAGAAGTCTGCCATCCCATCACTGGTACGTGTTGATCCTTACCGCTTGTGTATTAAAGTAGGTGCTTAGCTTTGATAAACTTTGCCTTGTGAAGGAATACACACATTTTGGAGCACCAATTTCTTTGAAAATCATTGTAACGGCTTACCATTTGGGCCAAATTTAGTTTACACTTTATTGATTAGCATCAGGGGCGGATCCAGGGGGCAATGGGACACATGCCCCACACAACGTCTGAGGAGGGCCCCCTCTGTGGACGGTTGGGCGTGGGTCCATCCGTGTCTGAGGACCTGAGGGCCCTTTCCAAGCCCGGGGCACAACCATGACTGAGAAAGCCCTTTCCAGACCTTTGATGGCCCAACACTGGTCTGAAAGGGCCCTCGCTGGGCCTGAGAGGGCATTTACCAAGCTTAGAGGCCTTACGACAGTCCACGGGGCCCTTACCAGGCTAAGGGAGCACAAAGCTGGTTTGAGAGGGTCCTTCCCAGGTCTGCACGTGCTGGTGGTCCTCTCAGGCCAGCATAGGGCGCTCTCAGGTCTTGCAAGGGCCCTACAAGACTGGCATAGGCCCTCTCAGGCTTGACAAGGGCCTTCTCATACCTGAAAATACACTTGGACCGACTGCAGGCCCTTTCAGACTGGCAAAAATGCTTGGGGGCCCCTTGCAGCTCGTGGGCCCTTTGACGTCTGATGTGCCCCCGCCCTCCACCCCCATTTTCTTTCCTGGATCCGTCGCTGACTAGCATGAGAGGTTTTCCAGTGTTGTATGCAAGTGTGTTGGTGAGAAGTACAAGAAGAAGTGAAATCAAATATGTCTGTAATTTTGCTTCAGTATTACTGCTTACAAATGCATATTCCTCAAGCATTTCAAAGTACACTACTGGTACATACTGGGTTCCAGTGGTCTTTTGTCCAAGCATAGCACGACTTAATATTTCCCGATACTGTTTATGTCTGTTCATGTGATTTGAATTACACTATAACATAATGAATAATCGAGTAAATTGTAAAATACATAATTCAGTATCTAATGGCATTATATCATTCCCATTTCCACATTTCATGACCTGAGTGACATTGCCTTTCCAGCACCTTCCTGACATGGCTCTGGAGCCTGCAGACGGTCCATCAGCTCCGGTAACCAGTGGCAGCAGTGAAGCTCGGCTGAAAAGGAGCGGCACACACGTGCTGGGTGTCACGGGACAGCTGCAGTTGTTGGGCGCGCGCGACCGGCCGGCGCGGCTGAATAGGAGCGACCTGATCTCTGTCTGTGTGTGTGGCCTGCAGGAAGACGCTGTTACTGTCTGACCTCTGACCTGACCTCCGTGTATGGCCTGCAGGGAGACGCGGTTGCTATCTGACCTCTAACTTGACGGCTGACCTCTGTCTGTGTGTGGCTTGCAGGGAGACACGGTTGCCGTCTGACCGCCGATCTGACCTCTGCCTGTGTGGCCCAAGGGTAGAAATGGCTGCTGTTTGACCTCTGACATGCCTGAGCTCTATGCAGGGGCGTCGCCTCCTGGGGGGAGGGGGGGGGGGGGGGGGGGGGCTGGGCTGCCTCCAGATAGATAAGCATGATTTTGACAGCTCATTGAGTGTGAGGTAGGGGGAGGGGGGCAAACACCTAGCTGCCCCCCCCCCCGTCTCAAAATGTGGCAGCGCCCTTGCATGTGTGTGTGCCCTGTTTTGAGATACGACCTCTGCCTGATCTGACCCGACCTCTAGCTTGACCTCTGACTCGACCTCCGGCTTGACCTCTGACCCGACCTCTGACATGTCATCTGACCCGACCTCTGCCATGACATCTGACCCGACCTCTGACATGACATCTGACCCGACCTCTGACATGACATCTGACCCGACCTCTGACATGACATCTGACCCGACCTCTGACATGACATCTGACCTAACCTCACTCTGTGCGTGACCTGCAGGGGGACGCTGTTTGACATCTTACCTGACCTCTGTCTGTGTGTGACCTGGTAGGAGACGCGACTGCTGTCTGACCGCCGCGCTTGTCTTACCTCTGGCATGACATCTGACCTGACCTCACTATGTGCGTGACATACAAGGGAACGCTTTTTGCCATCTGGCCTCTGACCTAACCTCTGTCTGTGTGTGACCTGGAAGGAGACACGGCTGCTGTCTGACATCTGGTCCGACCTCTGACATGACATCTGACCTGACCTCACTGTGCGTGTCGTGACATGCAGGGGGATGCTGTTTTCCATCTGACCTCTGACCTGACCTCTATCTGTGAGTGGCTTGCAGGGAGACACAGCTGCCGTCTGACCTGATCTGACCTCTGTCTGTGTGACCCAATGGGAGAAATGGCTGCTGTTTGACCTGACATGCCTGAACTCTGTGCAGGGGCGTCGCCCACGGGGGGGGGGGGGGGGGTGCCCCCAAATTAGTAGGATTTTAACAGCCCAATGAAAGTGAGGTAGAGAGGGAGAACACCTGCCTGCCCCCATCCCCCCCCCCCGTCTCAAAATATTGTGGCAGCGCCCTTGCATCTGTATCTTGTGTGTGCCCTGCTTGGAGACACAGCTGCTGCATGATCTCTGGCCTGATATTTGTCCTGACCTCCGGGTTGACCTCTGACCTGAATTCTGACCCGACCTCTGACATAACATCTGACCCGACCTCTGTCATGACATCTGACCCGACCTCTGACATGACATCTGACCCGACCTCTGACATGACATCTGACCTGACCTCTGTCTGTGTGTGACCTGGTAGGAGACGCGACTGCTGTCTGACCGCCGCGCTGGTGTGACCTCTGGCATGACATCTGACCTGACCTCACTCTGTGTGTGACATACAAGGGGACGCTTTTTGCCATCTGACCTCTGACCTGACCTCTGTCTGTGTGTGACCTGGTAGGAGACGCGACTGCTGTCTGACCGCCGCGCTGGTGTGACCTCTGGCATGACATCTGACTTGACCTCACTCTGTGTGTGACATACAAGGGGACGCTTTTTGCCATCTGACCTCTGACCTGCCCTCTGTCTGTGAGTGGCTTGCAGGGAGACACAGCTGCCGTTTGACCTGATCTGACCTCTGCCTGTGTGACCCAAGGGGAGAAATGGCTGCTGTTTGACCTGACATGCTTGAACTCTGTGCAGGGGCGTCACCCACGGGGGGGGGGGGGGCAAAATTAGTAGGATTTTAACAGCCCAATGAAAGTGAGGTAGAGAGGTAGAACACCTGCCTGCGGCACCCCCCCCCCCCCCCCCTCGTCTCAAAACATTGTGACAGCGCCCTTGCATCTGTATCTTGTGTGTGCCCTGCTTGGAGACACAGCTGCTGCATGATCTCTGGCCTGATATTTGTCCTGACCTCCGGGTTGACCTCTGACATAACATCGGACCTGACCTCACTCTGTGCGTGACCTGCAGGGGACGCTGTTTGACATCTGGCCTGATTTCTGTCTGTGTGTGACCTGGTAGGAGACGCGACTGCTGTCTGACCGCTGGTCCGACCTCTGGCATGGCATCTGACCCGACCTCTGACATGACATCTGACCTGACCTCACTCTGTGCGTGACCTGCAGGGGGACGCTGTTTGACATCTGGCCTGATTTCTGTCTGTGCGTGACCTGGTAGGAGACGCGACCGCTGTCTGACCGCTGGTCCGACCTCTGGCATGGCATCTGACCCGACCTCTGACATGACATCTGACATGACATCTGATCCGACCTCTGACATGACATCTGACCTGACCTCACTCTGTGTGTGACCTGCAGGGGGACGCTGTTTGACATCTGACATGACCTCTGTCTGTTACCTGGTAGGAGACGCGACTGCTGTCTGACCGCTGGTCTGACCTCTGGCATGACATCTGACCTGTCCTGTGTCTGTATGTCTCTATATGACCTGCAGACATACACGGTTACTGTCTGACTTCTGACCTGACCTCGGTATGTGGCTGTAATTAGGCACAACTTCTGACCTCTGACTTATATCGCACAGTTGATATTAACATGGAGTACTTGTTCGTTTGTTGTACATTTCTAAGGTGCGGAGGAAAGGTGAAATGGTGACAATTTGCTGTGGAGAATGGAATTGGTCATGTTTGGTATTGTTATTGTTACGTTGCTATTGCTTTTACTAAAATGTAAAATGTATGAATGGCTCATCCGTTGACTTTGTTGTTTCATAATACAGCCAGAACAAGTAAGCATGGTTTTTCTCGGTGTTTTAACCAGGACTGAGTTGTGACGAACCAGGTAGCTGAGTTGTGACGCTGATGTCCTACTAGACAGTCAGTCAATCGAACGGGACGTTGACGCTACATGTGGTAGTACTAAAAATGATAAAAGAGAAGAAACGATTCATGAAACCATTTATTCAGACAACCACTCATGTTTGATTGTAAGCATTATTTAATGAAGCTTGTAACTTAAATCAACGGTAAAGGCGCAAAGGCTGCGTAAAACCATGCATTCATCGTAACAATCATTTTGAACGATAAACAAAGACTCGTCCGGCTGTCGTGACATTCCTGGCTGGGCGAGTCAACGCCGCTACCACCGATGTTCCATTACAGCTTCTCAGTACGCCCTCCCGCCAACTAGTTACGGAACAACCGCGCAGACAACACAACAAGGAAGCCTGAGGGCAGTGAATACTGAACACAATATAAGATTGGCACTGTTCTGTGGCAAAAAAATAGCAACCCACCACAATTGAAAATGAAGACAGAAATCTCCCACAAAAACACAGTAACATTGTTCTTTGCTACTGGTGTCTTAAACGAGGAAAGTACACCATTGTTGAAATATTGCTTTCCCATTTTCACAAAAAGGGAAAAAAATATCACCAGAAATGGGGAAAATCGCCCCCTCCCATTCCAATGCCAATTATATTAAATTATATATTGAAGATGTCCATTTTTTTTAAATATTCACTTCATGTAAGTGCCCACCTATTGCAATAAAAAGACCATAGGGCATAGACACATGCTGTTGAAATGCATCTAAGTCAGCGTTACCAGCTTTACAGCTTACATAAACTTGCACTCCTCTTCTTAGTTAGTCATCCAAGAGTCATCTTTCCTCACTGCTTATATTTTTTTTATATACAATCACAGCTCTATGATACCAGTAACACTGCAGCCAAGGCCATTGCAGCCATCACCCGAAACTTGTGCAATATGTACCTACATGTATTGAATAGGTGGTGGAGTAGTTTGATTGTATGCCATTTTGTACTGACAATATGTATTGTCAATATAAGCAGACTGGTTATTGATTCAACTTTGTTAATGATTCAGTCACAATTCATTTCATCTTTGGGACCTGAATTATTAAATCACCATTTGATTCATGGATTTTCTTTAGAATCGTTTTTTTCAGATTCAAAGAATTAAAAAAAAATATGTCAATTGATTCACATTTGCTTCAACATTTAAATATATATATATGACATTTAAGTTATATCAACATTTAAATATATACAAGACTGAGGGAGAGAATCTTGCTAAGGAGCTCAGTATCGTTTGGATCAGTGAGGCCATGTGGCCTTTCTAAATTCTGCACGTTTATAAGTATAGGTAAGTATAAGTATTAAATATATATGTTGAATTTGTCAAATCAATAAAAATGGAAACATACCTACATGTGTGTGGTCATTAAACCATTGTTACAGCAAAAATATCAGATTGGCCATTATTGTCTTATATTGACAATTTATATTGAAAATAATTTACATTGCCAATTTAGGTATGTGTAAATCCATTAACATTAATCACACATGTTCCTCACTTAACTTATTTGCCTTTTAAAGATAAAAACACTCATCACTTTTTAGCTGGTACCATGGACGCAGGCTAACACCATTGGTAGCTGTTGGTAGGGTGAACTGCTGTAACCTCGGAAACATCATAACCTTGGACTTTTTATGCCATCAGAATGTTAACAATACAGACACACTGTGCGCCAGTAGCCCCTATACTCTGATAGCATGACAAGCCTGAGGTAAGACATGTCTGAAGATTGGGCTTTTACCATACCTAGTACCTACAGTGTTATAGGTACCAACTTGCAGTAAACATCTGGTAGCTAATTCCCATTCTCATAAAAGTATAATTAAATTTTGTTCACACAATTTATATTTTAACAAAGGTAGGTGTAGACTGTAGCATGTATTGATGTCTTACTTATTCTAAATTGAAATCAGTATTAACTGCACATAGGTGGTAGGTACCTACCTAGTACCTACCACAACAATAAGAAACATGGAATTAAATTGAATTACAGGCTCCTAGAATCGCTTTGGAGCTGGTGTGCGGAGTGGAAAACTCTGACTAAAATAAGTATAAAGAGTGGAAAATTAAACCAAAAAGCATATGTACCAGGCTTTATCACCCAATTACCTGCTCACCAAAATTTGTTATTACCTATGCCAATTTTTACCTGTCTTTTCGTCCACAGGCTGTCCCTACCATTACATCCATAAATCAGTATCAGGTTTCAAATTATCCAATACATTTTAAAATAAGGAGTGGGAAATTTACAGTAAAACTCAGGAAAAAGAGTGGAAAAATAGTATCCATAGGGCGTCATTTTCCACCCAAATTTCCCAATGCTAGGACACTGAATTAAAATGTATCTAAATCGGCCTTTTTACAGTTTTCAATAAACTTACACAGCTTTCTGTAGTCAAAGAGGTCAATATATCACTTTAGTATTTACCAAATCATTACTTTTGATACAACAGGAGCTATACGATCCCAGATAAACTGCAACCACCAGCACCAACCCCAAACCCAAGGTGATATATCCCCAAACCCAAGGCGATATATATAACCCAAACCCAAACCCACGCAAGCGCACGTATTGAATAGGCGGAACGTATTTTATCTACCGTGGCCTGGGCGAAACGATCTGACTGTATTTTGTCTTAGGTGCGTCGTTCACGTAACAATTTGTTACCTCTGATTACCTTCACCGTAGTAGGGATCGTTTTTTCGATATCGAAACGAAAAATAAGTAAAAACAATATAAGTGAAAATTAAACTAAAGGGGCTCCAGATGTAAATTTCGTTGTATCCAACCATCACAACAATAGCTACTTATCGTAGGAAAAATAATTTTGACAGTTCAAAACAGTAGGCACACTCCCTTTAATGATTGGCATTATCCATTGTATCTGAACATATTTGATGATTCAAAATTCAACAACAGCTCGAATTTGAAAGCTAAAAAATTGCAGGGTCTTGGCATTCGTCTGATTCAGTGTTTTACATAATCCTCATTTTAGGAAAATGTGATGTAATAAAGTGACAAAATGTGGGTGCCAACGCTTGACATGGAAAACCGCAATACACCACGACCTGTACGAGGCATGTGCTTGTTTTCGCTTGACTTTTGACAATCACCGGCTGCGAGATATGAGATCGCAGGTCGGCTTTATGAAGCGGATATCTCATATCACCTCTCCATTTCAAGTGGGCAGATAAAGTCGGACCTGCTTCAGCGGCGTGACCATATAAGGCGGTCCTCGGGACGGACGCGTGTGTGTGTGTGTGTGTGTCGTTCGATTCGATAATGTCAAGGGCGCAGTGATCGCCTCAGCCCAGTCATGTGCTAAGAACCAGGGCTGCCGAGTCGATCGTTTTTCAGGTAACTCCGACTCCGACTCCGACTCCGACCCTCCGGAGTCGACTCAGACTCCGACTCCGAGTCCGAAATCGACTCCGACATTTAATTAGCTGAAGCTATTAACAACAGGCACAAGGAGTGTAACCACTCGCAGAAAACAAAACGTTTCAAGGTTGGAGTTCATTATTGAAAATATAGTAGTTAACCTCGTTCCCTGCTGCGGGCAGATTCTGCCCCCCCCCCCCCCCCCCCGGTGATTTTTCACTTGCCACTTCTAAACCGTTAGGCCTAGCGTCTCGAAACTTTGTGACTATTCCCAACTTTGAATGGCGCGTGTTGTGTCAAAAATTTGCAAAAATCGGGTTAGCAGAGGCGGTGCCAGGCTCCTGTTTTGGGGAGGGTGTTACGAATGCGGTTGTGCGGCGCATACTTCATTCGTAGTTTGCGGTGCAATACATGCGTCAGAATTATTTCCAATGCAATATGCATCATACATACTGGGATAATGCATGTTTGTTGGCAGAGGCGCACTCAGGTACAAAAACTGAGAGGCGATACCCTACCTCAAATTAGGTCCAACTGCAAATTAGTAAGATGATAAAAGCGTCACTCGCATGGTATCCCACGTTGTTTTCCTGGATCTGCCTATGCGAAATATATTAATTTAACCTATTACAGCAAGTAATACCCACATATCACGTTCATGTCGTCCCAAACAATCACGAACAACACAAATTTGTTATCAGAAAATGCCCCCCATTTTACATCCCCTGAATACGCCTATGATTTTTTATTTTGGTATTTGTCTTTTGATATGTTGAAGACCAGTACATTTGAAGCTCAAAAACGTTTGGGGCATGCAAATCTGTCAAACCACATGGCCGCAATGACATTACATTTTTTCTCTCTCGTATTTTTGGCCCCCTGGCCCCCATTTTTTTAACCAAAAATATATGTCGAGCCCCTAAAAGAAAGATCTTGTCATGACTAATCGAATGGCGTTTTCCCCATCGAAATAGACCGAGCGGTTCTCGAGATCTCTGGGGGGGAGGGGCAGAATCTGCCCCCCCCCCCCGCAGGTTAACGTAATTTTGGCCGCCCGCATGGAATAGGGTTAAATGAAATGGATAATTTATATTGTCTGGCCATAGCTTTCGATTTTAAAATTCCGGAAGCCCTCAACAATAGAATGTGTCAGGTCTTGTGACCATCGGTGTCGCCAGGATGTTTAGGTTGGGTGGGGAAATATTGAAATGTCGAAAATACTAAGGTCATTTTCCCCAAAACTTCGCCGTTTTTAAACAAGTTAATTTCTCATTTGCAAAATGGGGTCTAGGCTAGTGACGCTGCTGATTAGCTGACAGCCACTTTGTCAGCCAATCCCACTTTGTCAGCCAATCAGCGGCGGTATATAGCGCAATAATGACGTCATCATCCAAAATTTACAACCTTAATTTGTATAAAGTTAAGTGACTTTTTGAGAGAGAAAATATCACCATCGTTTTCAGAAGCACTTACTTCATATTTTGACTACAACCAGCGTATATTTGACAACTTTCAGAAAGGTGAAACATTCCCTTTAACCCTAGCATTTCCTCGGATCTGCATCTATCTCAGTCGCCAGGCAGATATTGAAGGAGGGGGCAAGTTACCCCTTCCCCCTCCCGTGGCGACGCTTGTGCTTGTGATAATCCTACCATTCAGATGAACCCATGTGTGACCGAGCATATGAGGAGACTTTTTGGTCAGGATTGTAACGACTGTAACGATTGTAATGTCAAATTAGCTTTTAAATAGTGATTGCTATATTTGACTTTATTATATGTTTTACCAGAGCTCCCAGAAGCACAGTGCTCCTAGTTTCCGAGCAAGAGTGCAAGAGAGCAAAAGTTTCAAGCAAAAAATCATGTTCCCAAATGGGAGCATTGGTCACAAATTGGTTAAGCAATAATTAAATGCTGTAGCTAATGAATGGGACGACGTTTATCTCGCCCGAGCAACCTACACGTCGCTTAAAGGAAATAGTTCACCTT
Source organism: Chirona hameri (assembly GCA_036785665.1). Lineage (NCBI taxonomy): Eukaryota > Metazoa > Arthropoda > Thecostraca > Balanomorpha > Balanidae > Chirona > Chirona hameri. The sequence goes on along the minus strand of JAXIVJ010000129.1, from coordinate 367,363 downwards.
CAACATGGGGTTTTGAACTGAAATTGCAGTTTTGTAGCCCGTGTTGAGAAATCCTTATCTGCAACTTTTCTTGGCTGAAAAGACTCTCCAGCGGAAGATATTTGACTTGTTGACGAAGGAATGCGGCGCATATATGATGTTCCGTACCGTCTGAAAGTGCCAGCACAGCCAGGGAGCATGCGCAGACAAATAATGCACACCATAAAATTAATCATTTACGACCTTCTGTCCTGAATTGGCGCGATGTAGGACCATTTTTGAAAATACAAAAAGAAACTGTATTACAAAATATAATAAAATCGTGTTCTGAAAAATGTTCCGAAGGTGAACTATTTCCTTTAAGCCGTTTTTGTAATTGATCTATCATGATCGTTGCTTAAATTCCTTAGGGTGGCATTTTGTATCTGCATCTTACGACACACCCTAGGTTCGAATTCTCCCACGATGGTACACACCTCACGATTGAAAATCATTGGATGACAAGAGAATCGAAGGCCGAAGCAAACAAATTCCAAAGCACGTTTTGTTGTCATCCACTAAAATGCACCTGCAAAAATAATTTGCCAATAGGCTGCTCATGACTGACAGCCGGAGTCGGAGTCAGCAAAGTTTTACCGACTCAGACTCCGACTCCGGCCGAAATCACCGATTCCGACCGACTCAGACTCCGCAGTCCTGCTAAGAACCATCTAAAAAAGGAAACAGGTTTCTGTTCTGTTCCTAGGAAACCGGTTTCCGTTTCCGTTTGTTTCCCTGCCCGTCTACATCCCTTCTGGCTGATTCCCGTATGCCGGTGCCGCCCGCTCCTCGGACCACTTCCTTCCCCCGGTTGACTAATGCAGGTGTGTGTGGGCTCTCACACACTTACCGCAGCCCTGGGAGGAGTAAGAGCTCGTGCAATTGGGCCCCGCTGTCCCGTTGGGGAGAGAGACTAAAATAAAAGCATTCCATAACTGTTTTGAGTGTATACGAATCATGCTGCATGCGTTAGTTGTACGGTTGTAAACACGTACGGTTGTAAACACAGACTGCTTTACTAGAGAACCTGGCCTGGCTAATGCGGATGATCGAATTACTAGCTCGCAGAAGTCCAGTGCATTTAGGCATCAGCCCGTGACAAGAACCAGCCGTAGACCACAACAGAAATACTCTCGAACATTATATTTAGAGTTGTGTTGTTACTTGAAATAAAGAGTCAAGTCTATGTATGTATTGAAGATTTCGAATTTCGCC
>JAXIVJ010000129.1:358630-363630 GCA_036785665.1 Chirona hameri | reverse complement strand
AAATAGTGGATAATCCCACTTGGGGTAATGAAGCCTTCGGGCGGGAGGAATAGCGATTTAACAGTTAGTTGATAATCACTTATTCGTTTGACGACGGCGCACAATGCACATATATGTACATTTATCCCAGTTTCTGTTCCACTGTGACCACAATATCGCAAAGAGAATAGAAACCAATGCATGCTATATGACACTCAGTTTTGCGTTACAGTTTACGTGTTGTTTACGCTGGAACCACCGCTTTCGACTAGAACAGCAGTGCCCATGTCTACTTATATTCCTGTCCCTAGATGACACTAGTAGTAAACGCCTGAAGTTACGCTGTACCGCATAGCTTGAAGCCGAGATCTGCGGTCCGTGCAAGGGGAGGAGGGGAACGCGTAATTCTGGGCATTAAAAGGGTTAACAAAATACCATTGATGCTGAGAACCACTGGTGTAGACAATCTCAGAGCCTACAGGAACTTAAGTTGTGATTATATAAATCAAGAAGATATAAATGATTATATAAATCAACTCGTCCTGCTTTCACACTACGCATACGAGTCTTTAAATGGACTTTCCCACCTTAACATTATATTTGAGTTGAGATAGCCATTTTGATGGCTTGGCATTGACATTAAGTATGGTAGCAGTTAAAACGACCACAATGATCTAATCAAAAAGGTATTAGAGTTTGATTTTGACATCTGTAAAAAATAAGGCCCGTGTGTATTTGAATAGGGCCTCTAAACCGACAGCATCGTCCCTCTTTACCAAACTAGTAATGCTAGTCGACTTGTTTTAAGGTCAGCCTTGGAATATTTTCGTCTTTCATTTCTCGATCCCCGGGTGGTTCGCAATCTAGACACCGGGGTGGTTCGTTTTTCTGCGCAATATATGTCGACACAAAATTGTGCCATACATTTGGCAGCACAAATGATTTCCGTTATTAAAAAAAAATATATGACGTCACCAACCCAACTTTACGCTTAAAACTAAAAGTTCAATATCTTCCAAGATAAGCAACGTTTTCGGAAAAACGTTCACGAAAATGTTCAGCTGACCTCGCCTGACATGTAGACATACAATTAAGTGTGATTCGACTACTTTCAAAAAGGTGGGACAGTCCCTTTAACAGTCCCCAGAATTTGAACAGTGAAACTCAACACAACGATACCCCTCTGGTACCGGTTCTCAAAATGGCCCAGTTACCCACTGAAAATAAATAGAGTTTAACCGAAGCACATGGCTGGCGATGACACGAAACAAAACCGGTTCGCGTCCCCATCGCCGTTCTCCGCTTTCTCGACACCTGGTATTCACACGCGGCGAAAGTCGTACGCGAGGCTGACTGGGCCGACTAGGCGGACCGCGGAAGCGCCAGGTGCCGTTGACCGGCACCATTCGCACGCAAACACCGTCACGGTGATGCGAATGATTCTAACGATCGTGACATTTCCAGCCAAAGGCTGGAACCGACACTGACACCACAACTGACACTGACAGAGCGCCGGGAAAGAGGACGTGGCAAATTTCCAATGAACGTGCGGTGCTAAAAAGCAGCGTGAAGCGAATCTTTCATAATTAACCTTTACTTGGCACAGAGATAATACAGATTTCGCGATGAGAAGCATCATTAAGCGAATCTTCCATGATGAACCTTTAGAAAGTAAAACAGGGAATACAGTTGGCTAAATATATACAAAGTATTGACTATTGTTCTTGGTACAACGACAGCATGAGTATTCCACGGAATGAAGCCAATAGCCAACCATTTCCTATCAATTATCACAAAACTTTGCGTTCCATCCCTGCCCCCCCCCCCCAACCCTCCACGGGCGTTGCCAGAATTTGACCCCCCCTCCCCCTCCAGACTAGATTCCTACACGCAAACAGGACGCGCCCCAATCAATGAACGATCAATTAATCAATGCACGCGCACGGACAAACAGCTGATTGCCAGTGTGATCGAGCCGAGCCACGCCCCTGTTCCGTGCCGCCGGTCACGTGACATCCCGAGGTGGTCACGTGACTGGCCGCGGCAGGGCGGGGCTCGGCCGCCGCCGGTCACGTGACATCCCGCGGTGGTCACGTGACGGCGGGGCTCGGTCGCCCGCTACTCGGTGGAATGCATAGTCTTATATGGAGCGGTGGTGCGACCGCAGACTCGCTGGGCCGGCAGAAGGCGCTCTCTGGACTGGTGGCTGGGGCGAGGCCGAGGAGCGAGACGGGGCCGAAGGGACCGAAAAGGGACCCAAATAGGGGCCGGTAAGGCTAGAGAAAATGAGTGAGTCATATCGTACATGGATGTCCAGCATTCTCACTTAGAGATAAGGGCGGGTTGAAATGGATCCGGGATGTATCCATAAAAGGGACATCGTCTGATAAGTGCCTACTGCCCACTCTGCTCTGGACTTGGTCCGCGTATATGGTCAATGGTCACAGCCCAAAAGATGGATATCCAATTCATCTCTCACCTAAAGATATTGATATAGCGTATTAGGATTTAGGTCGAAGGCGTCTCGGTCGAATGAGTTATGAGTCTGTGTGATCGCCCAGTCAGGGCGATGGGGTTCAAAAACAGAATGCTTGATAACTGTCAATTTAGAACTGACATGGGAGGGCAAAAGCCAGAAGTTAGGAAGGCAAAGTTTTTCGATTTTTTGTCATCACACTGTATGCTTCTAACATCGATCAATTCTAGGCGCATAACACGGAAAAGGCCGGCCACAGCAAAATGTCAAAGTAATCGTCCACACCCACCCACCACTGCAACTCACGGCATCAATGACCAAACACCACTAGCTCACAGCCTCACATCCTATTAAAGACCTCCAGAACACCGCCTAGGCCGGTCCCAACCCGCCACCGTCACCGCCACCGCCCCCGGCCCCGGCCTCACGCACAGCACCGCTCCACACCACACTCACCACCTGTCCCGACGCCAGCCGACCGCGGAGTGGCCAGTTCCCGCCGCGCCGGAACCAGCCGGGGCGGCGTTGGCGAACGTGGCGCCCTCGCGGCAGACGCGGCGCACGGCCACGCCCCGCGGCGCCGGCTGGCGCGGCCTGGTCGGTCGGCCGTCCAAGCTGAGCAGCAGGGTGAAACCCGGTGGACGGACGGGTGCGGGCGGGGGGAGGGGCAGTGGCAGAAGTGCACACAGCGGCCGGGGTTGAGGTGGGATCGGCTAACAGATGGTGACGAAAGCTGCCAAAATTCCAGGACACTTTTGAGTCGGAAATTTAAAAGGTATATTTGAGTTTTGTGAAGCTAGCAGTAGCATGCAGAACAGATTTCCAGCTGTTTCTTCAAACTTCATTGCGTATTGGCAAAATAAATACACCAAAATGATATACACACATCGTTTTGCAATTTAAATTTCCAAAACTACCGTTTCCGAATTCCAGCCTTCTGTAATGGCTCAAGCGTTGAACGGGAAAATGATGCTAAGCTATTCGCGGAAAGAGCCACAGACCAAAAAAAATCAAAACTACCTATACAAAAATCTACTATATCGGAAGTTGTTCTTCCTGCCGGTGGGCCACCGGAAGGAAGGCGGTGGGATTGCGAAGCCACATTGCGACATATCCCCGCGGATGTGAGCCTGTTCAGCTGTAACATTGCGAAGTCACATAGTCCGCTGCGCATCCCGGGCAGTCCTATTGCGACAGCGACCAAACGGGCCGGAACTTTGCGCGGTTGCTGAACAGGCCGGAACTTTCCGCGGCTGCTTCAAAGACGTGCAACGAGCTGCCCGATCGGCAATGTTTTGAAATGCTCCTGGGTCCCTCTTAAATTAAATAACACCGCACAAATAACAGACATTGACGCATTATTTGCGTAGGAATTGTCCTAAGGACAAGCTATTTATTTCAATATTATTTCACCGTGGTCCTCAAGCCTGTTTTGTTATGTAAACTTGCCATCAATAGAGGCTTCAATGCAAACCATGGTAGATAAAAATAACTGACCGATCCAAAGCAATCAAACCAAACGAATCCAAAGCCGAATAAGCAAACTTGCAATAAGCAGTATTATAGGTATTATACAGTAATTAATATACTGTGTAATATGACTTTTTCCTCGACAGAAAGTATGTAATTGATATTATCCCGCACCGAAAAATCCTTCCGTCATTGCTTCACGTGCTAAATGCAAAATATTTGGTGCCGCCGAATAACTCAAAATTTAATCGGTTGGCGACCGTTTAAATAAAATTTATACGGTCGCCAACCGTATAAATGCTATAAGGACCATAATAAACTGGCAGAGTAACAGATTTAGTTCATCTACAGGGATGTCTTGTAGTGGCCTCTGTTCCTTTTTTATAAGCAAAAAAGACTTGAGTTTGTTAATGTCACTCGTTGTCTTCTTTTTCGTTGATGCTGGCACAGCTGATTCAATGAATTGGTTAATATCAACACTAAGCGCATCTACATTTACTTTATCGTGATCAGATTCCTCATCTTCATCCAAAAAAGACATCAAATCAAAATATGGCTTTTGAAATCTAGAGGCCATGTTAATCTACTGCTCAAGTCAACATCTCAAAATGCCAAAAGCTGGCCTACCAAAATTGCCCTGCTAAGAAAAGCTCGTGAAAAAATGCGAACGGCACGTGATAAAATCATTAAACCGCTCGTAGGTAGAAAAATCATTTAAACGTCTCGCCTGCGGCTCGACGTTTAAATGACTTTTTCTACCTACTCGCGGTTTAATATATAATAAACAAATATATTGTGAATTTTCGGCCACAGGCCATTCTCAAACCATTCAAATATTTGATTGTCAATGTGTTATGGTTTGAGAATGGCCTGTGGCCGAAAATTCCCATAATATATTTGTTTATTATTAATTACTTACTTTCTGTCGAGGAAAAGGTCATATTACACAGTATATTAATTACTGTATTCTACCTATAATATATACTATGTTCCTCGCAAGAGCACTGAACAACGTTAAAATAGCCAGGCTTGAAGCATGTAGACTTGCAATAAGCAGAGACCACAAAACAGCATA